>PVJI01000908.1:174912-214576 GCA_004026765.1 Micronycteris hirsuta
ATTTCCTTTGCCAGGTCTGGGAAGTTCTCCTTCATTATCTGTTCAAAAATATGTTCAATTCCTTGGTGAACTTCTTGTCCTTCTGGCAGCCCTATGATCCGGATGTTGGGTCGTTTACAAATGTCTCTGAGGTTCCTGAGTCCCTCCTCATTTTTTTGAATTCTTGTTTCTTCCTTCTGGTCCACCCCATTGGTTTGAGGTCCAACTTCCTTTTTTTCCCTATTGGTTCCCTGTAAATCTTCCTCCATTATCCTTATCGTATTCTTCATTTGTTCAATTATTTGAGTCCACCTTTCTTCCAGTTTTGTTAGCATTTTAATTACTAGCATTTTGAACTGAGCATCTGATAGGTTGACTATGTCGTCATCCGTTATTTGTAATTTGTTCTGATCTTTCATTTTGGCCATTTTCATTCTTTTTTATCTCGGTGCACTTGTCGGCTCGCCAGTGCCATTGCCGGCAACCTGGGTCACTTTTGGGTGATGTTGCCTCTGGGGGCGGGGCCTGGGAGGAAGCACTGGCGGCTGCTGTTCACCACGGGCTCCCGTCACCCCTCCGCTCCTGGTTTCCCCACTGCCTTTTCCACCAGACTCAATTCTGCTGGCTGCCTCTGGCCTCTCTCCGGCAGCGTTGCCGGCTTACGGGAATCACCCGTTGTACGGGGACGCTCCCTGTTCAGGCGCTGATGGCGTCAGTCCCTCTGTGACAACTGCCTCTTACTGCGCTCCTCTGCCTGGTTCTGCCCCGCTTACCGGCCTGGTTCGTCCTCTCCAACCTCCTGGGTGTCGGACTTCCCTTCAGTTCTTTTCTGTCCATTCTGGTTGTTTAATTTTTCGCTACTGCGTTCGTTGTTTAGACACTCTGGATGTGCGGGCGGCGAGTGCGTCCACCTACGCCGCCATCTTGGTGGAAGTCCTGGCTCTTTTAGTTTTCAAAGCACCTCCCCAGTCCTTCTTCACTTTTGTTCTAAGTATTGAAAAGCAGGTGGGTACTAGGCTGTGTGACGCTCTGTAGGAACAGCATGGTGACAAAGCAGAAAGGGGCTTGCCCTCAATTGGACTCACTGTCCTTATGAAAAAAGAAATGTCATCATTTAATTGCCTTGTTCCCCAAGAAAGAACTGTCTGAGATGACATGTGTTAGAGAAGAACCAGATCTGGAGACTGGTAGCAAGGCTCATGGGAGATCCTAGAGAATTTTCTCTACACCAGGCCCAGCACTCTATATGTTCACACAGGCCATATAAATACTAGCAGATGTTTTATCCCCCAGGTAAGCTGAGAACAGTTGACGGAAAGCCAGCCCTGAGGGCTAGACCTCTTAGCACAAGCTTTCCTGGTCCTGGGCTTGTGGGGTGGCCCCTGGGCAGGAGAGGAGGGCAGGGGGGGCAGGGCAGCCACCACGCCCTGTCTGAAGCCCTACACATGCCTGTTCATCCCCTGATGTCTTCTGAGGCTCATGCCCAGGGTTGGGAATTAGGAGCACATCATTGACCTCAATGCCACAAGTGGACTTGGCTCCACATGGGAAAGTAACTAAATCTGTTGGCATTGGCCATTTTTCACATGAGGACACTGCAGGTCAGAGAGCTTAATGAGCTTCTCAAAGACACACATATTAAAAGGTAGACCCAGGATTTGGATCAGATATTCTGACTCTCCCCTAAGTCCTTTTACTCATATTACTGAGTGACATGAGTAAATCAGAACAACAGCAAAAGAAAACAAACTGTGTGTAAAGAGAAATAATGCCAGACTCTGATCCTGACTCTGGCATCCAAGAGAATGGCTTGGAAGCATTGGGTTGGCCAAAAAGTTCATGTGTTTTATTCCATAAAATAAAATGTTTTTCATTTTCACCAATAACTTTATTGATTTGGATATTTCGAGTATGTTGGCTATCTTCTGTAATGTATAACATTGATTATTCTCAATTAATATCTTGATTTGGTCATTACGAACTTCAACTGGTCTATCCAGCTGTGGAGCATCGTCTAGCAAGAAATCTCCAGCACAGAACTTCCCAAACAACTTCCAACACATTCAGTCAGTCGCAGCACCTTCTCCACACAATGCACAAATCATTTTTTTGTTTCAGCTGCATTTTTACTTTTCTCGAAATAATAAAGCATAATATGCAAAATATGTTGCTTATTTTCTTCCATCTTCAATTATAAATTGCTACAGAAAAATTCACCAAGTTTGATGTTTTCTTAAAGATTTTATTTTATTTATTTTTAGAGAGAGGGGGAGGGAGGGAGAAAGAGAGGGAGAGAAACATCAAAGTGTGGTTGCCTCTTGTGCAACCTCTACTGGGGACCTGGCTGGCAACCACACATGTGCTCTGACTGGGAATCGACATACGACCTTTTGATTCTCAGTCCAGTGCTCAATCCACTGAGCCACACCAGCCAGGGCTTGTTTTTTTTTTTTTAAGTATATTTTATTGATTATTCTATTACAGTTGTCCCATTTTTTTCTCCCCTTTATTCCCCTCTGCCCTGAACCCCCCTCTCACCAGCATTTCCCCAACTTAGTTAATATCCGTGGGTTGTATATATAAGTTCTTTGGCTTCTCCGTTTCCTATATTATGCTTAACCTCCCCCTGTCTATTTTGTACCTTCCATTTATGCTTCTTATTCCCTGGGCCTTTTCCTCATTCCCTCCCTATCCCCATCTCCATTGATAACCCTCCATGTGATCTCCATTTCTGTGATTCTGTTCCTGTTCTAGTTGTTTGCTTAGTTTGTGGGTTTTTTTGTTTGTTTGTTTTTTGTTTTTTTAAGGCTCAGTTGTTGATACTTGTGAGTTTGTTGTCATTTTACTGTTCATAGTGTTTATCCTATTATTTTGCTTAGATAAGCCCCTTTAACAATTCATATAATAAGGGCTTGGTGATGATGAATTCCTTTAACTTGACTTTATCTGGGAAGCACTTTATCTGCCCTCCCTTTCTAAATGAAAGCTTTGCTGGATAGAGTAATCTTGGATGTAGGTCCTCACCTTTCATGGCTTTGAATACTTCTTTCCAACCCCTTCTTGCCTGCCTGTAAGGTTTCTTTTGAGAAATGAGCTGATAGTCTTATGGGAACTCCTTTGTAGGTAACTGCCCCCTTTTCTCTTGCTGCTTTTGATATTCTCTCCCTATCTTTAATCTTGAGTAATGAAATTATGATGCGCCTTGGTGTGTACTTCCTTGGGTCCAACTTCTCTGGGACTCTTCGAGCTTCCTGGAAGTCTATTTCCTTTGCCAGACTGGAGGAGTTCTCCTTCATTATTTTTTCAAATAAGCTTTCAATTTCTTGCTCTTCTTCTTCTCCTTCTGGCACACCTATGATTCAGATGTTGGAACATTTAAAGTTGTCCCAGAGTTTCCTAAGCCTCTCCTCATTTTTTGAATTCTTGTTTCTTGATTCTGTTCTGGTCAAATGTTTCTTTCTTCCTTCTGGTCCAAAGCATTGATTTGAGTCCTGGTTTTCTTCCCTTCACTGTTGATTCCCTGTATATTTTTCTTTACTTCACTTTGCATAGCCTTCACTTCTTCCTCTATTTTGCAAACATACCCAACCATTTCTGTGAACATCCTGATTACCAGTGTTTTGAACTCTGCATCTGATAGGTTGACTATCTTTCTGTCATTTAGTTCTATTTTTGGAGTTTTGATCTATTTTTTCATTTGGGCCGTATTTCTTTGTCTGTTATGTTTTGTTTTAAGGGGTGGACCCTTAGGTATTCACCAGGGTGGGGAAACCCACATTGCTGAGTTTTGGTGCTGCATGTGGTAGAATGGTCAGAGAGGAAACAACGTTGCTTGCTTTGCCCTTGGCCCACTTTCAGTCACTTCCCCCGCTACCCACATGCAAATAGGGCCCTTCTCGTGCTGATTCCCGAGTGGGTGGATTTGTGTACATTCTAGTACCCTGTGGGTCTCTCCAACAAACTCTCCTGTGAGGCTGGGAGTTTCTTCAGCCCATGCATCTCCCACAGGTTTTTCCAGCCAGAGGTGTCAAGATTTTCTTTTTCCTGTGCTGGAACCCTGCTTTATGCAGTGTCCTGCTGCCCAGTTGGTCCTCCTGGTTTATCCACACCTAAATGTAGGACTGCCCAGTCCTCCAGCTGCCACCTTGCCATGTGTCCTCTCCACCCTGGCTGCCCGTCTCCACCCCTCCTACCAGTCTGGATGAGTATTCTTTAACTCCTTGGTTGTCAGCCTTCCATACAGTTTGATTATATGGCAGTTCTGGCCATTTTTTGTTTTTAAATTTGTTGTCCTTCTTTTGGTTGTGTGTGTGGGGGGGGGCGGGCAAAGTGTATCTACCTATGCCTTGATCTTGGCTGGAAGTCTGATACGTTTTTTTAAATGCACACTGATATGAAAGCTGTCACAATACAATCTAACCATATTGTTTCAAGTAAAGTTTAAGACAACTAAGAACTACTAAAGCCACCTTATGGAATAAATCAAACGACATTTTTGGCCAACCTAATACTTGCTTGGTTCATACCCTGCTTTTGGCACATGGTACAAAGAACCACTTCACTGACACATGGAATAAAGGGACAGGGAGAGAGGGAAGGAGATAAAATATAAGAAGAGAAACAATAAGATGTGGACCAAGGTTGAATTGGAAAAAAGAATGTGTGGGGATCTAGAGAAGAGGTAAAAGGAACTAGCTGTGAAGGGGAGGGAAGGAGAGAGGTCCCTGTGAAGGAGGATGTATAGAAGCAAGAGAGGTTTTGAGGTTCTAGGTGGTGGCCACCAAGGGGTGCTTTCAACTGCAAGTAGTTGCTGCTGTCCAGTGTTGGCCCAAGATGGACAGAGGTGGTAGTAGTCTGGGGAGGGGCAAGAAAACAGTGTGTGGCCACTCTGACTGTATCTGTTAACTTAGGAAGTCCCAAACCCTGGATGAATTCTCTACTGACAATCAGTCTTGCTAGTCAGATGCTGTCAGTGGTCAAGCCAGCCCTCAACAGGAGTGTGTAAATTAGTAGAAGTCTCCTGTTTAGTAACATATCTGTAATAAATCATGTGGACAGTAACTTGCATAAATTCCCAATCTGTCAAAATCAAGAGAAAAAATCAAAGGCAACGTAACCAAGCCACCAAGCTCCCTTCCTTGGGGCTGGGAGTGAGAAGAATTCCAGAATTTTATAAACAATTTAAGGTAAAAAAATTTGTCTTTGCAATGTATCTTGTTGCTTTTTCTGCCATCCATTGAGCATACCCAATGACCCTTTTACTACAGCTTTTCACTTAACTTTGAGTAACCTCAGTTTCCTCATGAAAAAAATAAAGCAATCCCAAGTGCTGGTTGTAAGGAAAAGCATGAGAAGCCAGCATCCCTCTCTGATTGTTTGCTGTTGAAATCTCACTTACCAGGCAGCCTCTAGTCCTTTGCCCTGCAGTCCCTCAGGTGAGGCTGACAAGTGTTAGCCTAATGCCCTGCTCTCTGGATGTGCACTCCCACCAGGATGTCTGCATGTAGGATGATAATTACAGCCCAAGGAGGCCCTACCCTCTGCTCTCTAGAACATTCTTTACTCTCCACCAGGGCCATGCTCAGAGAGACACTTCCTGCAAAATGTTTATCCCAACCCTTTCCTCCTTCTGGTTACCAGGGCAATTTGGGGTTACTTCCTTTTTGGTTCTTGTACCAGATAGACCACAGTAGAAAGTAACACGGGCCATGAGATAGGTTGGGTGCAATCACAAGGCATTCAGAACTGGGAGACCCTGAAAACTGCAAATTCTTCAGGGGGAAGGCTGGGCAGCCCTAATCCTTACCTGAGTCACAGACCAGGCCTGCAAGAGGCCAGCATTCACACAGCCAGGAGAAGAGAGGGGATGTGATTTGGAATGCATGGAGAGCCACCAGGCTGGGAGTTGACAGCATGTTCCAGCTGGGCTTTGCCCCCATGTGATCACCACCCAAGGGAAGAAGGTCCCCCTCCTATCTCTTTAGTTTCCCTGGCAGTAAAGTCACAATCTTCATCATGATGCTCCTAAAGGATCTTGCAATTAGGACCCTGGTAAAGGTCTCTAAAATTTCAATCTTTAGGAAACTGAGGTAAACATCAGACTCTTGCACACACAATACAAACTTTTGCATAACAATTCCTATGTGTTTCTGATTCAGAGGTTCTAATCATACTCAAATAGAAAGCAATCACCCCCATCCACCCCACCAGCTAGAAAAGTGTAATAAAGGAAACTAGAACGCAGGTTCTTTCAACGGCAGCCACAGCCCCCGCACAGACCAGCTGCTAATGAGTTTTCCTCTCGTTTGCTGATGGAGGACACTTGCAATAAAGTTTAATGTGGAAGAACAAGGTGCATTTAACCAAAGCTGTAAACATCTCTAATTCTATTTAAAACTATAGGGTGCAGTACATTAACATTTAACAATCGTGCACTAAATTGGGGTGAAGCTAATCGAGCTGTGTTTATTAGAAAGCAGGCACCAAGTCATCTTTTATCAACACAACAGAAGGAGCAGGAAACTACCCTGGCTACCATCACACCAGCCCTACGCATTAATTAAGAGTCTCCTCCATATCACCACCCTACGGAAAGACACTGATTGCTTTGAAGAAAATACGCTGAGCAGAGCAACCACGGTTCAATGCCAAAGCGTTAGGCTTGAGCACTTTGGGAATTGTTTTCTCCAGTGCAATGAACTGTTTTTTAAAATGTGAAATGTGTAACTAATTCAGAGTAAGCAGAGGCTCACCCTCTATTGTATTCGACCTCCACATAGTTCACGTTCACACTGTTGAGCTCTTCCTCCTTAGAGAAGCTCCCAGACAGCTTTCTCTGAGCCCCTCCACCTTCCTGTCCTTGCTCTTTGGGTCCTCAGGCTCCATGCCTGCTTCTGAATCTGCCAGCAGGGGGCTCTCCACCATGCAGGCCTGGGCACCTTCCCTCCTTTCTATCGTGCACCTCTCCCTGGGGATTTTGCTCAATCAGGGATTCAGCTGTGACCTATATTCTGAAGACACTCCCATTTCCCCAGGGGTTCCAGGTCCACATTTCCCAACAGTTTACATCCTTGCCACTCAAAGTGTGGTCCAGGGACCAGCAGCATCGGTAATCCCTGGGAGCTTGTCAGAAACACAGGCTGCCAGGTTCCAGACTTCTTAAACCAAAATCCACTTTAACAAGATCCCAGTGATTCATGCACATGCTAAAGTTTAGGGAGCACTGGTCTCTCCTAGCCATCTGGGCACCCCATTATAGCTGAAGCTCAACATGTCCACACTGAAAGCAGATCCTTTCTCCAAACCATGGATTTCTTCTGTTTTCCATCCCATTGAATAGCTTCTGACTAGTGTACAGGGTGGGTGTAAATTGGGGAGGGGTCAATATCCCCAAAATGTGGCTGACCTACCTTACAATAGGCTCCAAATGTCCCAGAGCTGGGTCCACCTCACCCTGGTCTCCTGGGTCAGGACACTGGGAAGACATCATGTTCTGTGTGGAAGCCAACAGGTTACAGCCAGGACAGAAAGGCTCCCACCAGCATTCCTGTGACAGGGCTCATTTGAGTTTTCACCTGTTGCCTTCTCCTGCGGCAGCCCAAGTTGCTCAGTACTGCTCCAGGCTTTCTGCTGTCCCTACTCCAAACCTGAGGGCCCTTTGTTGGGAGAGCATGAGCCCCAAAGCCAGTTGGTCTCTCTATTCATCAAGAAGGTGCCTCCAGAGCCCCAAGAGGTCCACTCAGAAAGTGCAGATGTGGCTGGGTTCATGGCTGCAAGTTCAGCTCTTGGATATGATGTAAGTGGGCTCCATGGGTGGTGACACAGTGCAATTCTTTTGCTTGCCCATGCCTGGAAGCCACTTTGATGCAAACTATATTAGGCAAAAGTCTCTCTTGCAACCTGATTAGCTTGAATAAAACTAGGAATTAGGTAATAGGAAAATGGGGTAGATTATTGACTCAAAAGATCTGGAGAGAGGAGTCTGGGGGATTTCTGGAGCTGAGAGCTGGATCTGTGCTTCTAGAACATTATCCTCCCTGCTTTCAGAATCTCCTTCACTCTCCTAGGCTTACCACTTGGCAAGGGACATGTGGCATCCTAGCTTAGCTGAGCAAGGTGGAAGATGGTATCTTTCTTCCAGGGATTCTGGTGAGCCAGACTGGGCCTCATGCATACCCTAGATCATTTTTCTGGCATGAGCCCCATCCTTCACCCAGCTTAGGATGTAGTTATGCATATCACGGCTGAGTGATAAGCAAGCCCATTAATACACTCACTTAGTGTTCTTATCACAAATGAGTCTTGGGGCTTATTGATGTGTGCGATGACTATGCACTAAAAATACGAAGTGTTCCATGTTATCACCATTACAACAAGTATTAAGAGAACATAGGTCTGGCTGTTTGTTACTTGCCCTATAAGCTAACAGCATCACAATGCTTTAATGAAGAGGTGATCCTAAAAATTCCCCACCCCTTTCCTCCCACAACAGATGCTTAGTTCAGGGCTTGAGGAAACCTCTTTTTACCTCCTTGCTTCCTATGATAACTCCATGCCACGCATGACCTAGGCCAAAATTCACCACGCAATCTGAAAGTATCTGCACTCTGCCTGCAAGAACCTCTGCATTCGGAGCAACAGGCTCTTGTTCATTTTAACTTCACTTAAATGTACAAGCCAATTATGCATGTTGAAAACTTCTTATACATAGTTGTTCCAATAGATGCCTTATAGTAAGAACAAATTGAAGAACTTTTCCTAATTTATATTTGCATGATGTTTCTTCTTATGTATTCTTAAAAATGCCATCACATGTTTAATGGTATATTTGATGGAGAATGAATGAGTAGACCTATTTTTTAAGTTTACTATGACAGTAGCATCTAGATATTTCACTCCAAAGGAACACTAGGTATAAATCATCCATTGCTTCCAGTTCTGAGCAGAAGTTGCAGGGTTTGTTTCTGGCAATAATAATAGGACAAGTTCTGCTTAGGTGTTGCCGATAGCTTCTACAGTTCCTTTGGGAAGTATTTTCAGTAGGAGGAAATGGTCTTACAGCTTCCTGTTATACTCTATGGTAGCAGGTTCCCCATTGCATACCTTAGTGTGCACTTGTCCAGCTTTGACCAGAGTTTTGGAGAAAGGGCCTGAATTGAATTTCTTACAATGGCTTGTTTGACCAACTTGCACCTACCAGCTTATAAAAGCTGTGTTGTTCCTAGTAGGGTATATTAATTTCAATGTGCGATGGTCCTAAGCTCCCACTAAATTTGAGGGGTTGGGTTTGGGGTGATTTAAGTTCCATTCAGTTCTGCAGAGGCCTGGGGGATTCCCACTCCATTGCTCCCTCCTACCATCTCCTCTTCACATGCCCCACTTGCCACTCCCACTTGGCACTCTCAGGGCCCCACTAGCCCATATAGCTCTTTGTGAAAATCAGGAAATCACCTTACTTCCTCAAAACATCACACAACCATGTTCCGCTGAAACATTGCCATGAGAAAAATATGATATGATGCTTATGATAATTATGTTGTGAATGATATGCTAATCATATATATCCTCCTACCTAACGAGATGCTCTGGGACATTCCTGTGAGTTCTTCTAAATGGTCTTTCTTACTCAAAAGCTGTGTGGTTTAATCACTACCTTTGAAATCTGGCAGAGAGGGAGGGAATGAGATGCAGTTGTAGCCAGAGAGAATGACTTTCTCTTTGTAAAGTCAGGCTACTTTTGCTTCTGGAAAATCATTACCTACTCTCAATTTGGATGCTTTCCAATAAACCTCAAGATGGACTCACAAGCCATCATGAGTCCTTGGGGGTGTCACTGTAGAACTAAGTTCATTGGCAAATATTTACGTTCAAGTCACTGCAATGAGAGTCTTAAATAGTACAGAAAATTTCATCTTGAAAATGCAAATTGGCTTCAGGATGAATGCTAGTACAATGTCTCTGTGTAGCAATTTATGGTCCAGAATCTTGCAATATTTATTAACCCATTGTGAGGATTCTATGAGAGGTTAAGTCACCTTTATATATGTGAGTCTGAGACAATTAAGGATAAGAAACTTGACCAATTCAAATCATATGATTTTACAGAGGGGCACAACTCACTCAAGGCTGTGTTTAAAATATGTACTTTACCACATATACATGGTCCATTACAAAAACCGAAATATGTCTATAGTGCACCCACACAGAAAGAAGTGTCCTTAACAACACAGTTGACAGGATGGCCCTCTCCAAGAATGGATTTGTCTTCAGTGTGGTCCTGGATGTTGTGGGAGTCCACAGAGCAACTTCCCCACATGTGCATCTGCCTGGTCCCCACCCAAACCTATCAAAAGTTACATGCAAAGTTGAATTGGGCAAGGCACTTTCTAACAGTAGGGCCCTTAGTACACACTTTTCTAGTGCAGCTTCTACTGCTTACTCTCCTAGCCTGGGGGAACCAGGTGAAAGACTTTGCTTCCACACGAGCAGACATTCAGTCAGAGTTGGTAACCCTGGCACACTTCCAAGAGGACCACTTCCTCCAGTGTGTCACTGATGGAAAACTCCCTTGCTCCTCTGGAAAAAGTAAGCACTTCTTAGAGGATATAAGTCTCTATATTGGTAAAGGTCCATGCTGCCGAAAGGGTGGGAGCCCTTAGCATGGCGGTCTGTCTGCCCTGTGATTGTAGGTGATCACAGACGGGGAAACAGGCACTGGGGTTTTCAGAGGCAGCTCGTTTTCCATTAGGCCTCAGACTTCCCTACGAGGTGCCTCTCTGCCCTTCAATTGCCAGGGTCAGTGCATCTCTTTAAAACAAGAGATGCTATCTTGAATACAGCTTGTAATAAGCAGTTTGCTCTGCTTTGAGTGCCCTGGCAAGTTATCTGATCTTTTCAAAAACAATTAGTACATATCTACCATCTCATGCTTTGGCCTATAATGGCATTTCTTTTAGCTATACACTATGAGTTTGATATCATGGATACGGGAAGAGTAGAAGATTAAGATAAAAAAAAATTAAAATCCAAAGGAAGAAGATGAAACCATGAAGGCATTTGGCTCAGCAGAGAATCTCCTTGGATCCTCTCAGAAACAGAGTCCTCACCCCTCAGGGCTCAGACCCAGAAAAAACTTGTCCCAGATTTGTTTGTCCAAGGGTTGTGGCCCCTGCTCTTTTGAGGAGAGGAGCCTCATACCTCTCTAAAGGCACCTGGAACACCATAGGAAAGGGGTTCCCCACCACACAGCGGCACATGTGAAAATACAAAAATAAGGACTTTGTTTCCAAGGTTTCATAAATAACTGGAGTGGCAGGTATTAAATAGGACCATGGGAGAGAACATAGATTTATAGCTTGTTCTCCTCAAAGAGGATCTGCGCATAGACAGTGCTGGTGGGGATGCCTCTGGCAGCCTGATGGGGCTTGATCAGCTCCAGCTCAGCATAGGTCAGATTCTCCTCAGCGATCTTGGGCTGTAAGACAAAGCACAACACAATTCTGGCTGACCACAGGAAGCTTCACATCATACATTTATTTGTCAGGCATGCATTTTCATTGCACTTTGGGGATTCAAAGAGGAACAAATGAACAAAAATTTACAATGACATATAAAACCTAAATAACATAATAATATAGATCTCATGTCTCATAGGAACACTATGCCCTGCAAAGAGAACACTGTGATTTGTTTACAAGTCAACACAGAACACTAACAAAATAATGATTAAACATTAGGCCAAAGAAAACTTTAATTCTGAAAAGTAAAAGTAATGTCACTAACAGTCTCTGATCAAAATGAAAAAATAAAAGATAGGGACAAAAACAAAAACTCTTAGAAATTAATAACAAAACTAGAGTGCTACCATCTAGTAATTTTCTTAAATGACTTAACCTGTATAAAACTAAAATTTAAGAATATCTTCAAAATAATAAAGAAAACATTACTTGTCAGCACCTAAAAAACAGTGTCAGAGAAAAATCATAGACTTAATCAGATTTATATTAAAAAATATGAATTAAATGGAAGAACCCTCCAACTGAAGAAGTTAGAAAAAGAACAAACTACATGAAAGAAAAGCAGAAAGAAGGACCAAAGTTAAAATCAGACCGTGTGAATCAGAAAACAAGATAAAACAAACAAACAAAAAAACATTAGAATTAATAAAAATATCCAAAAGCTTGTGCTTGGAAAACACCAACAAAATAAACAAACTAAAAAAATACATTAATCGCCCTGGCTGGTGTGGCTCAGTGTATTGAGTGCTGGCCTGAGAACCAAAGTATCACTGGTTCGATTCCCAGTCAGGGCACATGCCTGGGTTGCAGGCCAGGTCCCCAGTAGGGGGTGTGCAAGGGGCAACCACAAATTGATGTTTCTCTCCCTCTCTCTCTCCCTTCCCCTCTAAGAATAAATAAATAAAATCTTAAAAAATATACATTAATTGCCCTGGCTGGTGTAGCTCAGTGGATTGAGCGCGGGCTGGGAACCAGAGGGTCCCGGTTCGATTCCCAGTTGGGGCACATGCCTGGGTTGCGGGCCAGGTCCGCAGTGGGGGCCATGTGAGAGGCAACCATACATTGCTCTTTCTCCCTCCCTTCTCCTCTCTCTGAAAATAAATAAAATCTTAAAAAAAAAAAAGCCCTGGCTGGTGTAGCTCAGTGGATTGAGCACGGGCTGGGAACCAGAGGGTCCTGGTTCGATTCCCAGTTGGGGCACACGCCTGGGTTGCAGGCCAGGTCCCCATGAGGGCCATGTGAGAGGCAACCATACATTGCTGTTTCTCTCCCTCTCTCCCTCCCTTCCCCTCTCTCTAAAAATAAGTAAAAATAAAATATTAAAAAAATATATACATTAATCAAGATAAAAAGGGAAGAAAACATAAATAAATAAAATAGGAGGTGGGTTGATAGAGTGGGGAGGAGAGGAGGTGGAAAATGCAGACAACTATAACTGAAGAACAATAAAGTAATTAAAAAAATAAATAAAATAGAAAATAAGGGAATATAATGTAAATGAAGAAAAATAAAAAAAAAACTACCTTTTTCAACTCGTTGCAAAAAAAATAAAATACAGAATAAAATGGGTAATGTTCCAGAAAAATCTAAACTATAAGCATTAACTCCAAAAAAATATGAGTGTACTAATTATCACAAAAAATAGAAAAGAAAGGGAAAGGAGGAAGAAGAAAGGAAGGAGGAAAGGACAAAGAGAACCTATTCTGAAAAGCTCTTTCTCAAGAATACCAGGCCCAGGCAGTTTTATACAAGAATTTCTTAAAAAAAATTTTTCTTTAAGGAACAAATAATTCCAATGTAATTAAAATGATTCCAATGTAATTAAATGTAATTAAGTGCATTAAAAAAAAGAAATTTAAATATTTTACAATAGTCTCATTTATTGATATAAATTTTAAATAAAATTTACTCAGAAAGAATAAAGAAGTATATTAAAAGTTATATAATCAAGATAAGTTGATTTTATTTCAGGAATGCAAAGATACTTCAATATTAGAAAAATCTATTAATATAATTCACAACAGTAATAGATGAAAAACCATTTTGTTATCTTTATAGATACTGGAAAGGCATATAATATAATTTTAAAATATTTTTGTTAAAAACAATTTTTTAATAAAGTAGTCACAGGTATATATATTTGTGTGTGTGTGTGTGTAACCATGTTTAACAAATACTTGATGATCCAACTCTAGTGATATTACAAATATAAAGCTACCATCATTAAAATACTGTGGCACGGGCAAATGAAAAGACATAGTATCAATGGAACTGATGAGAAAGTCTAGAAATCGTTTCAACAAATGATGGGGGGATACTTGAATAGTCTTTTGAAAAAACTTTATATCCCTGTATCAGTCTTTATACCAGAGAAGTTCCAGATGGATTAAACATTTTAATGTGGAAAATAAACCCATAAAAGTGCCAGAAGAATGTGTAAGTAATCTCAGCATATGAAATGCATTTTAAAGCATGATACAAAAATCCAGAAGCAATAGAGAAAAGATATGGACATCTTCACACTATATATGGCAAAATATTCTCTCAATAAAGTCAAAGAACAATTTGAAAACTGGGGGAAATATTTGTAACTTATATCAAGGGGTTTTACAATTCAGCACAGATATGGCCGACAATCCTTCAGAAAATGAAGCAAAGAATAACAGACAGGACTAGAGAGTTCACAGGAGAGGAAATACAAATGACTCTTATGAAATGAGAGTCAATCTCTCGCCTAATAAGAGAATTGTGATTTAAAATCACACTTACACATCATTTTTTGCCTTTCAGGAGAACAAACTGATGTTTCCAGAAGGGATGGGGTGGGAGGTAGGGGGTAAAAAGGGTGAAGGAAAATAAGAAGTACAAACTTCCAGTTTAAAATAGGTAAGGCATGGTGTTATAATGTACAGCACAGGGAACATAGAACATAGTTGATAATTTTGTAATAACTTTGCACGGTGACAGATGGTTACTAGACTTATTGTGGTGATGATATTTTAAGGAATACAAATATTGAGCCACTATGTTATACACCTGACACTAATATACTATGCATGCCAACTATACTTTAACGAAATTTTTAAAGAGGTGAAAGGATTAGCCAAAGAACATATATGCATAACCCACAGACACAGACAATAGTGTGGTGATGGCCAGAGGAAAGTAGGGGCAAGGACAGGGAGGAAGGTGGCAAAGGGGGATAAAAGGGGGGCACCTGTAATAGTATAAACAATAAAAATAAACAATAAATTGCTAAAAGCAATAAAAAGAAACAGGTCCTATTGTACATTGGTGAAAATGTTTACTGGTACGAGCAAGATCTGGAAACACTTAGGTTGATATCAGTAGAAGACCGGTGCGTTCCTACAGAGGAGTATATGCTGCAGTCTTTACAAGGAGCAGTGGAGTTACACATGTACCGTTTTACCATCGTTTGTGTAAATATGTGCATATATGCATATATTTCTATGCTTAGAAAATCCTGGGAACTTGCTTGAAAAATCGAGAACCTGGTATGAATTTTTCTCTCTGGGGAAGAAAACTACATGACCAAAGGGATAGCTCCCCCTTTATTGTATACATTTGTTTATACCTTTTGAATTTTCTGGTAGGCACATGTATTCAAACATGTTAATTAATTTTAATTCCTAATTAGAGAAATACAGGTCATTAGCGAACTTACAGTCATAAAAGGCACATGACTCATTTAAGCAGCCACGCATCTGTTTTTGGTTTTTGGCTTTGGTTGTGCTGCTGTTTTGTCTTGATTTTTGTTCTTTTGTGCTTAGATCTTGCTTATCTTGCCAAAATTCAGGACAAATAACCCATTTACATACAATTTAAGTTTCTTAAAAGAACGTCGAAAGCAGAAAGCCCCTTTGTTTCTGAATGAAACATAATAGGAACATGGAGCAAGAGACAAAGTATGTCAAGAATTCCTCACAGCCAGTGTGTACTGGTCAGGGCCGAATGCCAAGTGACCTCCACAAATTGGCCATTTTTAAATTTCAAAGTTAAGGGCATTTATAGGGAAGAAAACCTCCTGTTTGTCTTTTGACACCAAAGTCTATACTGCTTCTAAGTCGTCCATAGCTTACAAGCCAACGAAAATCCTATTTCTATCTTGCCTTTGGTTTAATTACATTTCACATTATGATTCCATTTAGAAATGCCATGTGTCCTCAAATAAGCACTCAAAACTCAACTCATGTAAATTTTAGAACCAAGATTTATGAAATCATATTGTCCAGGTGTTTTATTACATTACCCTAAAATTGCATTGTTTTCTAGTGCAGATTATCTGTTTATTCTTAAGTTATTCCATTATGTTTGGATATGAAAAATAACACCAGCTTTCTCAATACAGGTCACCAGACTGGCTTGGCTGGTATGTTGTATTCATACATTTTTATGATGTTCCTATAGTAAACATAATTTAATAAAGCCAAAGCACACTAAATAAATAATTGCATCTAGAAAAGCAATAAAAACAAATAAAATTAGTACTTTCATAAGTGGAAAGGTACTTCAATTACTGCTACAAGCACCAACCCCCTCCCCATAAAGTGTGTAGAATCATTTCCCTTATGCATATTTCTGGGATATAATAATTTGATTGAAGATATGAGGCAGCACACAGGAGGCTCTGAATTATGAAGTGTATACAGTTTCCAACAGAAGATGCATAATATCAGTGCTTGGCACCTTTAAAGAACCTACTGTTCCTCTGGCATGCACACTTGATTGTCACAATCAACCATGTGTTAATTACATCTCCCATCTTGTTTAACTGGAAATAAATTCCTAAAGGCAAGTGAAAGGGGCGACTGCAGACTCCTCACCAGTCTTTATCATGCTACCTTTTTCCACACCCACGTTTCAGTGGAGGGTTTGGGTGCATTGAGAAGTAGCTTAGAGAAAAGTATGTTTATCAATACGATTGAGTAAGGCTCTAGAACTGGTAATAAATCCAGAAGCCAGGAGCAGAACGTATAGGTGAAAGTAATTGCAGTGGGGCAGAGCCAGGGTGACAGCCTGCTGCAGAACCTAGCCTGTATTTCAGGTGATGAACGCAATCTTGCCAATTCATGGCAGTCCTGGGTTTCAGCTAAAGAATCCCTCCTAGTGCCTACAGCAATTCAAGGACTGGAGTACAGTAGGTCTCTGGAGATGGATCAAGAAGGTCTTCTGTTTTATCCCTGCCCTCTACTAGCACTCAGAATGACTCCTTACAAGCCCCTGTCCTGTTCATGGGGGTGCAGGAAGTAAAGAAGTATATGAGGCATTAGTATTCAAGACTACAAACTTAAGTACTCTTGAACTGTTTATTCACACTTTAGGTTCTGCTGAAACACAAAGGCAATGGCTGAAAATAGGATTTACATTTGCACCTCGACATTTGTACCTGATATTATTATATTTACTGAAAGGCAGGAGGGAGAAGGAACAGACAGCAGAAGTAAACCAACTGCTGGAAGTCCTGGTAGGGTCCTTCAGAAAAAGCCTAGAACTTTCTAAACATGCAAGAAGCAACTGCGCCACTTCCTCTTTCCCAGGACTGTTTGGTTTACTTTCTTTTCCTTTCACCATCCTGCAGACACTACTGGCCAGTTTCTTTCTTCCCCTCCAATAAAGGTCTGGTATTGTGTTCAACTGCTTGGTATATTCTAAACCCCTCTGTTTTATGTATCTTTAATCTCACTTTTCATATGTTTCCTCCCAGCCAGGGAGAACCCACTCCTTAGTTTGCAGGGGGTTCTATGTGCAAGAGGGGGTGGGGGTTCAGATATAGACACATGTCGATGCATCAAAGGAAGGCTGAAGTAAAAGAAAGTTCTTCTAACTCTCAGTTCAATGAAGTGTTCACGAAGAGGAGGTGAGGAGAGAGGCCCTGGGGCTGCCATCCTGTACTTGACTTCAGAGCATCAGTACAAGAGGAATTTGGACTTCAATTCAAATGTCAGCTGCATGATTTTGGGCCAGCTCCATCACTGGCCTTCAAGGATCCACCTTGTTCACGTGAATTAGGATTTAAATGAAATGAAATGATGTATGTAACGATTTTGGTACCACAGTGCCTACCTTACAAAAGATGTTAAAATACCTGTGTGCTGAATAAATAAATGTTTTGATGTCATCACTAGTCAGTTAAAATATTATCCATTTGTCTATGTTCTGAATTATGTATGAGTTCCCAAGAATTATGTGAACTAAATAGTCTTGCATATCTTTTGACAGATAAGGAATAGATTCTGGAAAATTCATTGCTATGGGCTAAATTGTGTCCCAGCAAAATTCATATGTGTGGAAACCCTAACCTCCAGTACCTCAGAATATGACTGCTTCTGGAGACAAGGTTTCTAAATAGGTAATTAAGGTAAAATGAAGTCATTAGAATGAGTCTTAATCTAATATGACTAGTGCCCATATAAGAAAAGGACATTAGGACACAGATACATATAGACAGAAGACCATGTAAGGACACAGGGAGAAGGCAGCCATCTATAAGATAAGAAGAAGGATCAAAAAAAAGCAACCCTTCCAACACCTTGATCTTAGACTCCGGGATTATGAGAAATAAATTCCTGTTGGTTAAGCTGTGCAGTCTGTGGTATTTTGTTATGGCAGCCTGAGCAAATTGATATACTAGAAGAGAAGGGAAGAAAAGGGAATAGTCTTTCTTTAGGGGAGAGGAAATGCACTACCTGATCAGGGTGGATGTACATAAGAGATCAACACACGTTATGTCGACACCAGAGGGAGAGGTCTACGGCTTGATGCATTTACTCCGATATTCCGTGAGGAACAAGACTAGAGAGCTCTAGAGCTCTCAGCCAGTAACCCCCAACACACATGCCTCCCACCTCCAGTTGCCCTGCCCCCCAAGGCTAGGCTTGATTCTGCACCCCAGCCCTAAGATTGCACTTCTACTCATGCTTTCTATTGTCTCTTCCAGTAACACAAAGAGGATTTTTCACAATTTTAAAATTTAATTTTCTTAAATGCCATGCAGTAAAAGTGATTTTTTTCAGGTGGATGGTGTATGCATTTCTAACACACAGACAGATTAGTGGCCACCTCTGCGGCAGGGCACATAACAGCTAGTTACATCACACTCCCTCATGCTCCCCTCTGCCCTCTGTGGTCACATCTTCCCTACAACTTTCCCCCCTGGAGCCCTCTGATCTGTTTTCTATCACTACGGTTTTGTCTGTTAGAGAATGTCATATGAAAGTAATGATACAGTGTGCAACCTTTCGAGACTGGCTTTTTTTCTCAGCATAATTCATTCAAGTTGTTGCATATATTAATGCTCTGTTCCTTTTGATTGTTAAGGAGTATTCTGTGGTGTACCATGTATACAATTTGCTTATCCATTCACCTGCTGAGGACATTTGGACTGTTTCAAGTTTTTGGCAGTTGTGAATGAATTTCTACAAGTATTCATGTGTAGACTTTTTCCAGACTCAGGGTAAACACACAGGAGTAGGCTTTCTGGGTGATAGGAAAAGCAATGTTTAACTTTATAAGAAACTGCCACACTATTTGTTCAGAGTAATGCACCAATCTTCCCTCTAACCAGCAATGTCTGAGAGCTTTAATTACTCTGTGCACTTGCAGGTACCTGGTATTGTCTGTCAGTATTTTTTTTGTTTTGGCTATTCTAGTAGGTGCTAGTAGTCTAGTACTTACCTTTTCACTTCCCTTAAGGACGTCACTGGTCTTAAACTTAAACTCAAGTGCTCACTGACGGCCACATTAAATCCCTACAAAGCACAACATCCTCTCAGAAGAATCAGGAAAAGGTGATCACAAAGAGCAGTTTTCTAGTGCAGCGATGGAGCCTCTGGGCTCTACGAAGCTCTAGGAATGCAACGTCTTCCATCTCCCATCCACCTGTTCTGCCAGGGGTGAGACATGCAGCAGCAGATTTCAGTCTCCAGGCTAAACCTCCCTTTTCTAGATTAAACCCTTCTTTCTTCCAGTTTTAGAGTATGGAAAGTATGTCTACAGGAAGGATTTACTTCATGGGGCTAAAACTCGACAAGTCAACCCAAAAGATTCAGAAGCTGTAAACCTCTTGGGAGCATCCCATTCTTCAAGCTCCTACTTGGTAGCTTTTGAGTACTTCATTTTGTAAGTGTGTCTACCAGGAGAGAAAGAGAGATTTCACATTCCATGGAGACTCCAGCAAAACAATGTATTTTCATAGGGATAACAGTTGGATGCACAAGTTAAATTAAGTTGCAGGAATAAAAGAAAAATGCATTTGCAGCCACTGCAAATTCTCCAATGTCAGAAGTTCAATTGGGTAATACCATTATCACAGCAACAGATCAATAACTAGGACATGGGATGTTTATGCTAACGTCACCTTGAAGTTAAAAAATGTGATTGCAGTTCTACTAGAGTTGCACTATCAGGAATCTATTTACCCAAGAGAGAATTACATATTATCGAGGGCAGACTTCCTCTTCCCCCTTAAAGATAAGTGCTCATTTTTTATTCAACAGAATAGTACCTGGTAAAATAAACCCTCCTCACAATTTCAACACATATAGAACTACAGCCACTGAGAAGGGGGAGGCTGTGTATTCAGTGAAGCTCTATTTGGGTCCAAGCTCAGGAGAGAAAACTATGTTGTGGTCCCTAACGGTCCTGTAGGAATCAATATGCCTTGGATATGAACTTGACTTAATTTTGAATTCCACAGGCTTGCTGATTTATGTTTCAACATATTATAAAGAGAATCAAGTTCCCTGAGGTACAGGTTAAAAGAAAATAAAGAATCAAAATGAACAAAAGAGACACCTTTCTCGGACAGAGATGTTAAATAGTAAAACAAAGGACACAATCCAAAAGTGACTTTGGGAGGTGGTAGAGTATGGTGGTTCAGAATCGGTCCTTCTGAGATTGTAACTCAACAAGTGTTATCTAATGTTCATTATCTCATTCAGTCCTCTCACCAGCCCTGTGAAGTGGGCCCAGTGGTCGTGCTCACTTTACAGATGAGCGAGGTCATGCAGCTGTTGTTCCTTGGAGTCTGGACTCAGAACAAGGATGTCCTGCCCAGGATCCACAGTCTGCTCCTCACAGGGGTCCAGCCCTTACAAATGACTAAGACTGACTGCTGACTAGGCATGTCTTAACAATCTGAGCCAGGGTCTAGAGACCAGGACTCCTGGTCTATCGCATGGGGACACAGGTGCTCTCTGGCCCAAAATGTGACCTTTCTCTGTTGCTTCAGACATCTATAAACCTTGGTATTATAGCTGCCCAGACTCCTACCCCACATCCAGCTCCCACATGGTTATTTAGTGACTAATGGCCCATAAATAACCTAGTGTTCTCTAGGACTTTGGATAGATTAGAAAGGAACTAGAACTCAGGAGAGGTCTTGGATGGAGATGAAGATTTCAAAGTCCTATCCAGGCTTGTTGTCACCTTAAGTTGGATGAAGTCACTCGGAAATCTTGAATGGAGCAAATTCACATCACGCTCTTAAGTCTAGAGAAATCAAAGAATGCTTAGCAAAGGGCATTCCCAGAATGAATTTGACAGGACAGAAAGTCACATGCCTCTGGCTAAGTGCTCTGGGGACAGAATGAGGTGACCCACAGAACTTGTTAAAGCCATGCACAGAAAGGCCCAAGGCTTTGCAAGTCATTAGACAGATGAATGCCTCTAGATTTAACCAATGCATATTTGGGGAGCTAAAATGTTATTATAGATAATTCTCTTGGGGAGGATCCTGATACATGAAACTTTCACAGTGGCACAGTGATCGCTTCATGATCGAATACAATCACTCATTTTCTCTTCCCTATGGACCTTCCAAAAGTAGTTTTACTGGCAGTATTATTGAAGAGAATGTTTATGCCTAGAAAAAGAGCCCACTCTGAGAATCTTCCGTCTAGAACTCTCTCATCCCTCTAATCAGCTGTAAGCTGTAACATTCTCCTAGATTCATCGGATTGTGCAAGGGTCTGTGTAGTGGTACCAAAGACCACGGACTCTCAGAGACAGAAAGACTTCCACTTGTAATTTGTGTGCCCTTGGGCAAGTTACTTAGCCTCTCTATGCCTCCACTGCCAGATTTGTAAAGTTTGACTTAAAATAGTACCTATCTTACAAGGTTATTTGGAAGATTAAATGCATTCACACATAAAATGTGATTAGAAAGTTACCTAGTAAGTACATAGTAAGTGCTACATAAGTGTTAAATTGTTATTATTACTATAATATTTTTATAAAGTAAAAGAAGTGTTATTTTAACAATCAGTCCTTTTGAAATACTGCAATATTTAGAGGCAGAGAGAAAAAGACACTTAGAAATCATCTGGAAAATACCATGGGTCAGACTTTGATGGATGCCATTGGGCCTCAGGCCAGTGCCAAAAAAAATCCAGTGATTTTTTTTTTTAATAGTGGGAAAGCTAATTCTTCTGAAAAGATAGGTCAAACCATTCTCCTCACTGCTCTGCACAAACCCTCCAGTGGTTCCTCATCACCCCTAGAATCACATCCAGAGCCCCTATCAGGATCACGACCCATCATGATCTTGCATGGCATGCCTCCAATCTCAGATCACACCGCATGTCCCACTTGCTGACCAGACACCAGGACAATACTCTTCGTTCCGGGCCTACCTCAGAGTGTTTAGCCGGGTTGTGCTCTCTGCCTGGAATGTTCTTCCCCCACATATTAGTGTGGCTTGTCCCCTCACTTTGTCAGACCTTCACTTCCAGGAGGACCTCTCCCCACCCCATACAGTTCCTCTGGGGCACCCTCACTCTGGCCTGCAGAGCATGCATCGCATCTCAGCATCATAACATACGGTCCACTTGGCTACCTTCTCCCACCAGAATACAGTCGTAGCACCTAATACTTACTTAGTGAACCAATAATTCTGTGCAGAAAGTACTCTTATTGCCGTCCTCATGTTACACACGTGGAAACAAAAGCACAGAAAAAAACAAGCATGACGTCAACAGCTAATAAATATCAAAGCTGCTGCTAGAGATGGACTCTAACCATAACACTCAGCTCCACACATGCAGTGAGTTTGTCAAACTTATTCACTGCTGCAGCCAGTGGTGTGGTGATAATTAATTTTTTTCTTAGATAGCAACTGGCTATCCAAGAAAAAAAAGCTCTAATTTGTAGCATTTGCTGATTACATGTGTAAATCCTACCACAATGGCTGACTTCAAGATGCTAAGGAGATTTGCTCTCTCTACCGGAGAGGAGTGGGTTGGAGCATGCCACTGATATAACTTAGCTCCTAGGAAGATACCCTCTCAGGTACCAGCTGGCACACAAAAAATAGCGCACATCTTAAAATAAATGGTTGAATGAATTTAAGACAAAATAGAAGAAAATCAGTCTCGCACAGTCATTAAAAACCCTCTTATAGATATCCTTGCCCTCAGGAACGTAGGGAGGGGATGCTGTCAGGAATTATGAGCAAAAAAACCATGAACTCTTTTCTCTTTCAGCCTGTCTAGGGTATCGTAAGGACATGCTACCGAGAAGTAGCATACCTGGGTTCTACTGCTGGGAATCATACAAAATCTACACGTGGCTTTCAACTTAATAGGTTAAAATGTAGATTAGATAGATAGATAGATAGATAGACAGACAGACAGACAGATAGACAGGTAATACTCATAACACTTAGTAGCCATTAAAAGAATGGGAGGATCTATATACACTGGTGTAGAAATATGAGCCTGGTATGTTATCAATGAGAAAACAATTTAATGTGTGAACATTTTGTTTAGGATCATTCTAATTTTTAGGGTACTCTGCACACAGAAATGACCTATACTCATTGTGGGCTGACTATATGTGTACTTTGGGAACATACATATAGATGTGGGTACAGTTTTGTATACACATAGAAAAATACTCAGAAGCATATAAGCCAAATTCCTAAGAGGTTATCTGAGAGAAGTAAGAGTCTATGGAAGGAATTTCACTTTGTATTCTAACAAGTAGAGATTCTGAACTGCCAGTCCCAGTCCTGTACCCAACTTAGAGTCACCATTACAGCTTTCATCATGTAAAAATCCATGCAGTAAGGTAAGAACAAAAAACACCCTGAGATCCAGAGGACTAGGACTTGACTGAGTGTTTCTGATGAAAGGCAGCAGAGCCTGAGCCCAGTGAGGAAGAAGAGCGACCTGGAGCCAAGTATCTGGCCAGACCTAGTTCTGCCATTCCCTGGTGCAGGAGCTTGTGCTGGTACCTCCTCCCTGTGCTCCCATGCTCCATCATGAGATGGAGATACTAACAATGCTTAGGACAGGGTTGTCCCAATGTAAGCATGGGGACAGTGCCTGCATAGGGAAGGACCATCATCTATCATCTATCATCATCATCATCATCATCATCATCATCATCATCATCATTACCACTAGCATTATAGCATAGACACAAAGTAGGGAACAAACCAAGAGAAGAGACTGACAGCTATGGGGGCTGCTTAGGGGTTGGGTGAGAAGGGTGAAGGGAATAAGCAAAAAAAGAAAAAGAGAGAGACTCATGGACACAGACAACAGTGTGGTGACTGTCAGCGGGAGAGGGGTGGGGAGAGGTAGAAGATGGTTGGGGCATAAATGGTGATGACACATTCTAGAATTGGGTACCTGGGATCTATATGGTTTTTTGACTGATGCCACCACAATAAATTCAATAAAAAAGACCTGATATAAATAGCAGTAGATAGCATCAGATATGCTAGTTCATTTGTTGAATTCATATGTAATGCAGGCAATGGGCACATATGATTGAATTAACAGTTTGTATACCTCATTTTTCTATGCACACTCTAATCATAAATTCATAAGGCCATTGTTGCCTTTGGACACCACATGTGCTTGTTGGAATTTAAAAATGCAGCTTGAGAAAGTTATAACAATAAATTAGAAATGAATCTGGCCAAGGAAAGAAAATCCCTTAAATGTATTACTAGTTTGTCACAAACTCAGAATTTCATATAGAGATTTTCTTTCTGATGTTTTAAATGCATAGCCTGATGTAACAAATACAATGATAATTTTTTTCTTTTTTCTCTGAAATGGCACTTCATTTCTAGTATTTTCAATTTGAGATTAAAAAAGTCCTTTAATAACAACTCTGAAGTGCTCTGCATTCAAAACTGAGGTTTTAAATAAGTTTTTTTTTAAATCAAATGTTAGCACAAATGATATTGTTCTATGAGATTACAAAAATAAAATAGAGTGAAAAGTTAAAAAAATTTCCCAGCAGTGCAATGATTGCAGCAATGAGGTGCCCAATAAACGCTGCAAATCAGCTGAGCTAAGATGGAAAAAAAGCTACTGCCCCATAGGGACAAGGCCCGCACACAGGCAGGGACCAGCACACCCAGACCAGGGCCCCGGGGGCCCAGGGAGGCCTGGCAGCCAGGTGGGTCACTCATGGGGCTGTGCCTGCTAGACTTCCGGGCCTGGCTTGCCTCTCTGCCACCTGTTCACCTTTGTCAGGAGCTGCAAGGCTTGCGGTCCCTCCTGTGCCCACAGCACCTTGCGTGCCGTCTGTCAGCACTCAGTAAATGCCTGAAGGAATAAGTGGACGACTGAAAAGGTCGGCATGAACGAGTGAAGCACAACAGGAGAAACACAGTCCTGACGCATCCAATTTCAAACTCACCTCCCCCCTGACAGCACAAAGCCATGCTACGCTTCTAGCAGAGGGTGAGGTGACTCCCTTTGCAGTAGGATTCCTGTCGTCTCTGTAAAGTGGTTCCTAATGACTTCTTAAGGTACTGCCAGTCTTAAAAGACTACCTGGAAATAACAGCTTCACTTGGCCTGTCGTTCACAAAATCAGAGCCTCAACTAAGCCCCACTGACCTCTGACATGACTGAGAAGCATCCAGCTTCTTTCGCAGTGTGAGGCATCAGGGGCCTTGGCGTTAACCTCTGCCAGCCAGTAAATGCTGGCCTATGTCAGAGCCCAGCAGTCCCTCAGCAAGTTCCCACTTCCACTTCTGGAGGTCTTATCCCTTCTCCCTGATGACAGCATCCCACTCACGAATGGGCCCCCACTTCTCCAGACTGCAGGAAGCCCATGAAACCAATGGCTTCCGTTTTCCCCTCTCATCCCTTCAGAAGCCTCAGCGTCTACTCTTCCCTCCAGTCAACATACATAACTCCCAGTGACAATAATGAGATGTGCATGTGTACCGAGGGGAGCATAGAATTTTTATCTCTGTAAAAATGGCACTAGCGTGGTATAAGCAAAGTTTTTGTTTTTTTCCCAAGGCTTTTACTTGGGGCAATATATTGTACATGTGGTTGTAGGTTTTTTCCTTCTTTTTAATTTTAAATCGAGATTATGAACATATTTTATGCAGGTTAATATATCCTTTTCATGTAAAATTTAACTGAAACCAGTTCTATCTAGCACATTAACAACAACAAGAGAAATTCTCTGGCTTATTATAAACATCCTTCAAGAAACCTGAAATGCATGTCCTCTGGAAATAATTTTGCTGGGATTTGGGTTATTATTAAAATTCTCTCAGAATTCTATCATTGGTGTCTAGTGTGCCTCAAAGCCTTTTCTGCTACTGATCAGAGAAACACTCTCGGTCTTGGCAGTACCTTCTCGATCATGAAAACTGGGTGGGGAGCAGGGGCTTGCTTTCTGACCCAGGCCAACAATGAACAGAGCATGGTATCTCATCCTGAGCTGACCACAGGGTGAAAGGCTTCTTCCTAAGGCTCCTTCTCGAGTACCATAAAGTACTCCCCCTTTCTTCTGCCCATTCTTTCAACTGGTTGAATGTAGACTTTAAACAGCACAAGGGCATTCCAGAGAAGCAGGTCTTGGTCACATATTCCCTGCTAGTCAGAAATCTACCTGTGAGAGGCCCTAGGGGATCATTGGACATGGCTACCCCTAGCTGAGATGCAGACAAACTCTCCAAAAAGGGTTTTCAGAAAGGAATGAGAGTCACAATACCCTTTAGAAGCACATTCTCACATTTAAATTTCTCTATCGATTAAGTAAGAAAAGCCACCACTTCCCCCCAAGTGGACTGAACTCTCTTACTAAAATGTAAGTCCTTTCTGGAGGTGGCCAGCAGTGACTATCCTATTGGCAGTGACCTGAGCAGAGCTGGCTACTGAGTTCGATAAGTTATTCAGAGCTGCACTTCTCTGAGATTTAGCATTCCTCAGATTTATCTGGGATCTTGCTGAACTACAGATTTGAATTCAGTAGGTCTAGGGTGGGACCTACAACTTCCAGGTGATTCCCAGGCTGCTGGTCCATGGACCACACATGGAGCAGTGAAGACTTAGAGCTCTGATCTCAGATATCTGCCCTCAGTAATTCAGCAATCTATACATTCCAGGCTCCCTACTGGGGATACATAAATGAGGAAGACAGGTCCTCAATGTTAAAACTAGTGCTAATAAAAATGTAAAACTCCTGTGCATCAAAGGCCACAATCAAGAGAAGGAGAAGGCAACCCATAGAATAGGTGAAAATATTTGCAAATTATATATCTGATATATATAATATCCAAATATAAGTATAAAGATCTCCTACAATTCAACAACAAAACACCACCACTGATCATCAGGGAAACACTAATCAAAATCACAATGATTTACCACCTCACACCCATTAACGTGGCTATTATGAAAAAACAAAAAATAAGTGTCAGAGAGGATATAGAAAAATTGGAACCCTTATGTACCAACATTCCATTGTTGGTGGGAATGTAAAATAGTACAGCTGCTATGGAAAACAGTATTATTTCATTTCCTCAAAAAAGAAAAAATAGAATTACCATATGATTTCACTTCAGCAATTTCCCTTCTAGGTATATATACAGAATTAAAAGCAGAGACTCAAAGACATTTGTGCACCCCTATTCACAGCAGCATTATTCTCAATAGTTAACACGTGGAAGCAACCCAAGTGTCCACTACAGATGAATGGAAAATCAAAATATGGTGTATACTTGCAATGAAATATTAATCAGCTTTAACAAGAAAGGAAATTGACACATGTTGCAAAATGGGTGATCCTCGACAACATTATGCTAAGTGAAATAAACCAGTTACAAAAAGACAAATACTGCATGATTCTACTTACATGATATACCTAGAGTAGTCAGAGTCCTAGAGACAGAAAGTAGAAGGATGGTTTGCAGGGCTGGGAGGGGACAGTGAAGGTTGTTTAATGAGTACAGATTTTGCAGATGAAAAGATTTCTGGAGACTGCACAACAGTGTGAATGTAACACTACTGAAATGTACACTGAAAAATAGAATAATAAATGTTATGTGTATTTTAGCATAATTAAAAAAGAACTGTTCCCACTGTCTGTACTATCGAAGGTGTCTACAGTGTATATAGACTTCATAGTATAAGAAACGTAAAGGTCACTTTGTAGTAAAAAACCACATGGTTCCAGTGCAGGAGAAAGTCAAGTCATGTAAGTAAACATGACTTCAATGTGGAGTGGGAAGTACTAAAACACAGGTAAGGCCAGGTGCTATGGGAGCCCCAAGCAAAGGCCCTGACATCAGATGGACAGAGAAGTGGTAAGCCACACGTGAGCCAGCTGTGGCAGCATGTAGGAGGAAAGGGACAAGCCTGGGCACACCAAAATGTAACAGCCAGGCTTCAGTCAGCGGCAGACATGGGGGCGAGAGGGAGGCACCTAGATTCTGGACAAGACAGCCATTCCCTGAGGCAGGGACTTCCCAGGTGGAACAAGACTAGGGGAAGGGAATGAGTTTGATGTGTGCTAGAGTAAATTTGGGGTACGTGTGAAGCCTCTAGAGGAGCACCCCATAAATAGGAGCAGCCCGGAATTGGCTTGAAGACCTGTTGGGGGAAAAATGGATTGCACAGGTGACTGCTGCACCTGTGAGAGTGCTGACTCTCTTGGACAATGTGTTCAAGGAGAAAAGAAGCCCAGAGGCAGCCATCACTTTGGAGAGGTGGAAAAGGGAAGCCAGCCTGACCACCTGGGAGTGGCAACAGCACAAGGAAAGCAGTTAGGTGGGACAGCAGCAGGTGCCTCATGTCTGCCTCCAGGGACAAGGGCATTGATGCATCCGGGGGCAGAAATGACAGATTAACTGAGAAGTGCCGTGAAAGTAGGCAATGGGAAGGTCACTGACATGCAGACACATAATTTTGGTGTCCAGAAAAAACTTGATTTATAAAACAGTGAGGTTAAAGGGACAGGAGGCCTCAAAAAGAAGGTGGCGAGTGAGCCCTATCCAGTAGATGCACGGCAGCTCAGTGGGTGGATAGGATAGGGCCTGTGGGGCCACTGGTAAAAAAAGGACCTAGACCAATGGGGTACCAGGGGGAGGAGAGAGATGGTAATGACCTATGTGCCCTGTGCTGCTCACATGGAGCCCTGCTTCATCCTGAAGGCAAGAGGGAGACATGAGAGTATTTTAAGCAGGAAATGACATAGTTAGAGTTGTCTCTTAGATAAATCCTTAGGTAGTAACATGGAGGACAGATGGGAAGAGAGACAGGACACAAGCAGCCCCCTGGGAAATGTGTGGTAGTTAAGCCCATGATGTTCTTGATATTTCTGTCTTCATTGTTTTGCTCAAAGAAATCATCTTCTCCTTGGAGAACAAGGGTGGCCTGATCCCTTTCAGCTGCCGAGAGCTACGTATGAGTGACTTCATGGCAGAGAGGGTGAGGCAGTGTGGGGGGGGGGGGTGGACTCTCACTGAGGTGGAGGACAGCATAAAAATTCACTTAGCCTAGAGCAGGGGTGTCAAACTCATTTTCACCAGGGGCCACATCAGCCTTGAGGTTGCCTTCAAAGGGCCGAATGTAATTTTAGGACTGTATAAATGTAACTACTCCTTAACTGTTAAGCGAGAGCTCTGTACTGCCGCCAGGTAGAAACAAGGTGCCAGGCGGATAAAACAAGGTGGAGGGCCGGATATGGCCTGCAGACCTTGAGTTTGCTACCTGTGGCCTAGAGGGTGACATTCTCTTCTCTTTTAAGCAGTTTTGGTATGCTGACTACCATCCTCTTGAAGTCACATTTCCTGCTGCTATTTTCCTTTCAACACTGAGGTCTTGCCTCCCTATCACAGAAACTGTTTGTTTTCTCTTCCTCCATTGGGTCTCTAAATCAATAACAGACTTAATGCAATAAAAATAAATCTAATGCGCTTCTGGCTTTCTCTTTTTCTCCCGAAACAAGGAAGCAGTTACAGCTTTTCCTGGAAGTTTGTGAATTAGCTCAAAGGATGTTGGGAGCTCTGCTGCAGGGTCACGACCAAAGGGAGGAAAATGTGCGTCCCCAGGAGGCTCCAAAGGGTCTTTGAACCAGTGCCCATCCCCCACCCTTAACTTAAAGGAAACAGCACATTTTGAATTTTGTGAAAGTACCCCCTGGCTCACAAAAGGATGAAGAACCACTGATATGTTGGAATAATAACTCATTGTCAGTGTTCAAAGGTTATTCGACAAGCTGATTACTTTCTCCATCGGAAAGAACCTGTATGTTCAGTGTGGCCTCATCATCTTAGTAGCTAACTTTGAAAGAGGGTTGTTGTGTTTAGTGGTTGTTAAAAAAAGGGGAGGCAGTTCTCAAACCTTCATTATAAAATGTTTAAAAATGTCTTTCTTCCCTCTTTTTTCTACTTGAGTACTTTCACTTTTTAAAAAAATCTCCCAGCCACTGTAAGTCTCTGGTATATACACTTCTTGCAAAATGCCATGTTATCTTGGAAGCTTAAGAGATGTCCACTTGGTAATGCTTTGAGGGTAAAAATACAAGGACACAGGCTTGTCAGTTTTGCCTGGAGCCTGGAGGGTCCACCAAGAGTGGGTATGTACAGCTGAGATGAGAAATGGAGCCCAGAAAGCACCAGGCAGAGGTGCTGGCACATAGTAGGTGCTCAATAGATGGAGGTTCTCCCATCTGGTCAATGAGTCAGTGGAGGCAGCAGGCAGGTTGATTTCTAGGGTGAGAGCGTGTCACTCTGCAGAAAGGGGCTGTGGAGCTCTGAGGCCACCTCCAAATGCTCCAGGATGCCATTTTACACATTGTGGCGAGATGGGAAAACCACAGAATTAATCACCCAAACTGGTATCAGGCCCCAAAGAAAAGATGCCTCTAAGTTACTTTCTAAATTACCCACCAAAGCCTGTATGAGCCAACAAGTAGCTATTGACTTTAGATTCAGTGACCATCAAGACTTATTGATCTGAGAGATAAATATTGACCAAATTGAGACTGAGGTCAATGCTGGCCTCCTGGGGAGATAAATCTTAATATTAAATAAAACCTGCAGACGCTAGGCCTGGAATTTTTTATCTAAACTGGTAGTCAGACAGAGACCCATTTCAAGTCAGCTCTTTTCTTTTTTGTGTATTATACTAACTATAAACCAGTTTCCAAATTGACTTGTTTCTTCCTGGTATAGAAAATTTCAAGTCTTTTCATATCTTAAATGATCAGGGGACAATTTGGTATTTAAGAAACTATTATTGGGAGTACTTCCATAGAACAAAGAATCCTTTTGGAATGCATACAAATTAGCCCAGGACTAACTTTCTGTGAAAATTAAGAATTTAACTGTAATTGAACAACAATAAAGTAATTATTTAAAAAAATAGCTAGAAAAAATAAACATTTTAAAAATGCAAAATATAAATAAATTAATTAATTTAAAAAAAAAAGAATTTCCTGTGTTGAATCCCATGCAGAGGAGCATGCCAGCGCAAAACAAACACACAAACAAAAAAAGTCAACAATGGACACTTGTGACTAGGACAGGAGCTATTTTTGAAAACACTGTTGACTCTGGTCTGTTGGTAGGTGGCCAAAACTGCTTAAAGTGGCACTTTGTACCAAATAGGTAGGTGTACAATTGACTTTTATTTGATGGATTAATGAAAGGTGGGGCCCACCTGGCTGTGGACTACAGACAGTTATCCATTCAAGACTGATGGTACTGCAAAGAGGTCATCACAGAGCGGAGAGCACGGGAGAAGGAATGCTATCCCCGTGAGTGGCGGGAACTCACTTTTCTTAAACAGTGTGTTCTCACATGCAAATGTAGGGATGGAGAAGGACTTATTATGAAAATTAAATATGATGGCATGCAGAAAGCACTTTTTGTGATGTATCCCCCTGATATATCAACAGAACTTCAATAAATAAAAGTTTCTGTTATATCAGGAATAACAGACTGGTTTGGAAACAATGGGTCCTTGAACAACTTAGAATGTAAGGTGGGGAAATTTACAAATCATAGTTACCCTTGAGGTTGTTGATAAATATCAGAATTAAGGATAAAGAATCTAAAAAAGATACACACATACCCATGCTGATATGCAGTGGAATGCACAGTTGAGAGGAGAATGAGTTCAGCCTGTCTTTCTGGGGATACTGAGTCTCATGGGTGGGAGGCAGGATGCTCCAAGGCAAGGAAAGTTGGTAGTTTTAGCTTATCTGTTCAATTCAGTTTCCAAAAGCCTCCTGAGTGATGAGAGATCTATTCAAATAAGCAAAAACTCTGCTGCTGCATTTAAGGATGAGTGTAGTCAACAGAGGAGAACTGATGAAGAATTTTTCATGATATGTACTAAATGGAATCACATTGTATGAACCTACAGTTCACTGTAGGCAAAAGAAGGCTCTCTTTGGAAAACAAGTGAACCAGCTTTTCCAACACATGTGCAAGAATCTGGGCACAGCTCAGCAGGGGTGGAGGCAAGGCTGAGCCATGACAGGACATTAGAACCATGCTCATGACTTATATTTAAGTCTTTTATCCACCTTGAATTTATTTTTGTGTATGGTGTAAGTTGGTGATCGAGTTTCATTTAGCTGTGAAGATCTCCCAATACCATTTGTTGAAGAGGCTATTTTTACTCCATTTCATGCTTCTACCCCCTTTGTCAAATATCAATTGACCATAGAGACCTTGGTTTATTTCTGGGCTCTCTATTCTGTTCCATCGGTCTATGTATCTGTTCTTATGCCAGTACCGGGCTGTTCTGATTACAGTGGCCTTGTAATACAGTTTGATATCAGGTATTGTGATCCCTCCTATTTTGTTCTTCTTGCTCAAAATTGCTGCAGCTATTTGGGGTCGTTTATGGTTCCATGTAAATTTTTGAAATGTTTGTTCTGTATCTGTAGAATATGTCATTGGTACTTTAATAGGGATTGCATTGAATCTATAAATTGCTTTGGGTAGTATGGACATTTTGTGCACCCCAATGTTCATAGCAGCACAATTTACAATAGCCAAGTGCTGGAAGCAATCTAAGTGCCTATCAGTAAATGAATGGATCAAAACACTATGGTACATTTACACAATGGAATTCTACACAGCAGAAAGAAAGAAGGAGCTCCTACCCTTTGCAACAGCATGTATGGAACTGGAGAGCATTATGCTAAGTGAAATAAACCAGGTGGTGAGGGACGAATATCATATGATCTCACCTTTAAGTGGAACCTAATCAACAAAACAAACAAGCAAGCAAAATATAGCCAGAGACATTGAAATTAAGAACAAACTGGCAACCAGAGGGGAGGTGGCAAGGGGGAAAGGTTTTAAGGAACAAATGTAAAGGACACAAGGACAAAACCAAGGAGGGGAATGGAATCAGGGGAGGGAGATGGGATGGCTGGGGTGGGAGGGAGTAGTAGGGGGGAAAGGTAGACAACTGTACTTGAACAACAATAAAAAAAATGTTTATCATTTCAAAAAAACAAAAAACAAAACATACTCAGAGACCTAGACTCCACACTGAGGCAAATCTTTGAATGAGCTGGTTAAAACTTTATGCTTTGGTTCAGAAGGACCCTTGTTGAAGTTCTGACCGCAGCCCACAGGCTACATGACCTTGCTTGCATACATCACCCATCTTACTGACTCAGTCTCACTGTCTCTATCTGTAAAAGCAGAGTGACAGAATCTACTCCACAGAGCTGGTATGCAGAATCACTAACAAATTTCTATCCTGCCAGATTCTGATCTGGGCTTCGGGAGTACAGCCATGACCAGAGCAGATATGTTCCTTGCCTTCATAGACTTGGTGTTCTGGTAGAAGAGAGAGGCAATTAATAGACAAATATAAAGTATGTGAAAGCGCCTCTGATGGGGAGTGCAATCAGAGTGGGCGTGTTTTAGGTAGGACTTCAGAAAGCTCCTGCATTGAGGTGATGTTTGAATAGAGACCCTGTAGGTGAGTGTGAAGCCACAGGCATATGTTTAGAGGGAAGTTCCAGGCAGAGAGGACAGCTGGTACAAAGACCCTTGCAGACCTTTTGGTTTAAGGCCTGGAAGAGAGGCCAGCATAGCCAGAGGGATATGGGAAATGAGGGTGGCAATAAAAATGATGTCAAAGAGGTGATGGGATCTAGACCACAGAGAGCTATATGTCCAACGTGGAAGCCACCAGACTAATGTGGCTCTTAAGCACTTGAGAAGCAGTTCTGAAATGAGATGTGCAGTAAGTGTGACATATATACTGGATTTTGAAGATTTAGAACAAAAGCATATGAAATGTTTCATTAATAATTTAATATCGATTATATGTTTAAATAATATTTTTCATATATTAGGTTAAATAAACCATGTTATTAAAATTGATTCCACCTGTATCTTTTCACACCCTTATGCTGGCTACTAAAAAATTTAAATTACATATGTGGCTTGCATGATATAGGGTGTTATAGATCACGTTGCGGAGCTGGCATTTACCTTGAGCAATGTGGAAAGTAAACAGTTATACACATAAAACTCTTAGCATGTCTCCCAGAACATAGTGGGGAAAGTTTATGAAACTGATTTCCACTCAGAGACAAATTGCTCAAATGTAAAGGCAAATAAAAATATTTGAAAGGGAAGACAATGAACTTAAAAAAGAGTAATAATACTAGTAAATGTTAAGTTTAAATAATTATTTGGAATGGAGTGATAAAATAAATGGAACTAGCAAGAAATGATTATGGAAATATAAAACACAGTAAAATTACCTGGCTGGTGTAGCTCAGTGGATTGAGCATGGGCTGGGAACCAAAGGGTCCCGGTTCGATTCCCAGTCAGGGCACATGCCTGGTTTGCGGGCCAGGTCCCCGTGAGGGCCATGTGAGAGGCAACCATACATTGCTGTTTCTCTCCCTCTCTGTCTCCCTCCCTTCCCCTCTCTCTAAAAATAAATAAAAATAAAATCTTAAAAAAAAATACAAAAAAAAAAACCACAGTAAAATTAAAAAGAATCTGACAAGTAGATACAACTGGATCTATTCCTAAATTTCAAATGGACCAGAGGAAAAAAGGCACCCCCCCCCAAATAAAACCCTAAACGCACAAGTATTTTAGCCATCCTAGTAGATGTGAACTGGTTTTATGCTTTTAACTTGCATTTTCATGATTCCAATGAGATTAAATAATTGTCATGAGATTACTTTTATAAGGTGCGTGTTTAAGACATCTTTCCATTTTCTGTACTGTTGTCATTTCTTATTGGTTTCATATGGATAATCCTTTGTCAGACAGATGCGTGACAGATATGTTCGCCCAACTCTAGCCTGTCTTTTTCATTCCTGTATTGATAGCTTTAATCAGAAGAGACCTTCTAAATTTCAACATAATCTAAATTTTTCAATCTTTTTTTTTATGGTTGGTACTTTATGAGTCTTGTTTAAAAAATGTTTGCCCATCCTGAAGTTAGAGAGGTATGCTATTTTTAGGAGGCTTTATTTTTACCTTTTTTAAACTTCAGTCTATGATCCTTGTCTAATATCTGTGTGTGATTTGAAGTAGGGGTTCTGGAGCTTTGTTTTTCAAATGGATATGCAATAGACCCATTATCATATATTGAAAAGATATGCCCTTCTTCACTACATTGTAATGTCACTTTTATAATAAGTAGATTGGTTCAGGGTTCTTTACTCTGTTCCTTTGGTCTATTTGTCTACCTTTGTGCTATTACCACACTGAATTAATTACCGTGGTGTTAAAATAAATCTCTGGAGTTGGTATATAAATTCTTCACTTTGTTCTTTTACTTCAAAAATATCTTGGCCCTTCTTAGTACATACACATTTTAGTACAGGTTTGGCAGTTTCTTTCCCCCTCTCTGTTGCAAAACTGATGAATGACATTAGCACCAGAACAATCAGCAATATGATTAGAAACTAAAAAAATTAAATATTCATGTATCCATACTGCTATAAAAATTTAGTGAATAAATACATGAGGGAAGGGGTCCATCTTTTCCTTACAAAAGAACTTTAAATAATAAATGTAGACAGATTGAGGAAAATAAAAAATGACTATTAATACACTATAGCAAAATCCACTGATGAATGCTAAAAGCAGTAGTCAAAGTTTAAGAAAAAACAGAATATTTGCATAGTCTTGATGTAACTCCTCTAACATATTTATTAATTACTCAGGTGGTTTTGACACATGTCTAAAAATTCTCTACTCTTCCCCCCTTGAATATGAACTGGACTTAGTGACTGGCTTCTAATGAGTAGGGTGTGGAAAGGGAAAAATCATACCTTGGTACTGAATAAGTCTGGCAGATACCACCTAACCAAGTGATAGATTCATACCACCATTAATCAGATATACTGACATCACGTACATCTGATATGATGCAACCAGAAGGGAGTATCACCTCTGCGTTGTTCTTCCCCCAAATCTGTAACCCGATCCCAATCATCAGAAAAACCTCAAAGGAACCCAATCAAGGGACATTCTAAAAAATAACTGGCTCCTACTCTTCAAAAATCTCAGGGCCATGAAAGAAAATGACAGGATGGAGGGAGTGTCACAGATTTAAAGACTAGGTGCAAAGTGATCTCTTGGATGGGATCCTGAAACAGAAAAAGAAAGTTAGTGGAAAACTGCTGAAATCTGGTCAAAATTGGAAGTGTAGTTAACACTAACATGCTGAGGGAAATTTCTTAGTTTTGACATTACTCCAAGGCTATGTAAGATGTTAACATCAGGAGAAGCTGGGGGAAGGGTAAACAGAAACTGTACTAGCTTTACGACTCTTCTGTAAACCTAAAATTATTTCAAAATGAAAAACTATAATGAATTTCTTTTAAGGTTCTTCACTGTGGTTATCAGATAAATTTATACATGCAGGTTCACTCTCTATTTTATACATTCCTGAGTGTGACCTTTTTCTTATTTTTGAAAGCAGCATTTATAATGAAAAAGAATTCCACTTGGATTGTAGAAAAGACATGATGGAACTACGCATGTAGAAAAGCTGGCTCAAAAGCTGCTCCAAGAAGACAGAATGTCCCAGCTTGGGATGAAAGCACGAGGAACTTTCAGCATGTTTTGAGTCAATAAAAGTACCACTTGGACCCAGAAGTGTGTTCAAGGCTTGAGGGGACAACAACACAGAATTTAACTACTCACCAGGGTGGCTTTCCTTTGTGGTTTCAGCAGCTTTGGTTTATGGAAGGTGGCAGCTATGGGAGCTGTGGAAGTATGTCAAGGGTTCAGATTGTTATTCCTCCCAGGAATCTTCTTAACACCCACATATCATGAGCATCACAGACATACTCTATGGAGACATGGACTCCTTCCTACCCCCATGAAAGAACTCTAGTTTCTCATCTAGGTATCAGTGGGTGCCCCTCCAAGTCCTTGGACATGTCAGCCTCTCCCCTTATCAAGTTCAACAAAAAACTCTTTATAAAGCACTGCCCTCTGTAACGAGGTCAGACGTGCAGGTGAGAAACAGGTGGGATTGGTAAAGGCTGGGGCTGGTACCTTCCTTGGGGTCCTAACTGCACACTAGCGCTGACAGCAATGACCTTAGGACCTTACAGCAACCTTCACTGGTCATCAGGGAGGGTGGAAACTGAGATCCTTAAAGAGAAGGAAACTGAGGCTCTTCCCCTAATGTCCCCTAAATACTAACATAACTAGCATTTAGATTATTTGAGACTGGAACTTGGCCTTAAAAGTCAGACAGACCTGACTTCAAAGTCAGGCTCTACTACTTAGCTCTCTGAGGCTCACTTTCATGCTTTTGAAGGGGAGGTACTATCTACTCTGATTGATGGGACATTAAAGCAGCACGTGTCTGGCTCAGGCAGGGGTTCTCTGCCCCCCTTCTCTCCCCAGATATGCACTTGTCATGCCTAATAGAACACCATGCCATCCAGCCCCTCTGCCCACCCAACACATGTTCAGCCTTAGCACAAGTGGAGTTCACCACAGGGCTCCAACTATCCCTAGGAAACATCCTGTAAAGGTACAAGTGAGGGATAAAATGTATCTTGCCTCATTATTAAGTTGTTTACCCAGGCAATCCTAGTACTTCCAACTATATTTCAAACTTTTGAGGTATGAACTTCTCTTAAATTGGCCACGGTTATTTTAAAAACTATCTATAGATGGTCTTAATTCTCCTAAGATGTGCGCAGTTCTCTCCTCCACAAATACCCTTCCTCTTCATTTACGTTCCTCTAAGTTATAACTGGAATCAAAGAATGACCCTCATTTTATCCTCAGAAAAAATATAAAATAAATTACATACCTGGTTTATATCTTTAGAACAAGCAAAGAGCCTTCTTTCCCTTGAATGAACCTAGAAGATGTGACATCCTCTCGCCCCTCCCTACTATGTGCAGAGCATATTGATAGTTCAAAGTGAAATACACTGTGGGATCAGTCTGTGATGTTAACCTCCCACATCCCTGCTAAAGCCATGTTGGGCCAAGGGCACCACCACCAGCCCCACCCCAGGGATGGGGCTCAGTTATGGCCAGAATCTAGGTGGGGTTCCCTGGACCATATAATCACTACATGGCATGTCCTCCATTTGTCTGCTCCCCCTGTCCTGACCCCACATCAAACCCCTGGCCCACTTCTGGATAGGTCATGGTGGCTTCTTCATGGATAATTGCAGGCTGGCTTCCTACCTTTGGCAGGGACTGCGGGAGGAATGTCAGTCTTTTCCTTCTGCCTCTTGCCCTTCTTGGGCTGCAATGGGGCCAAGCTGGTCACGCTGGTGACAGTCTCTCCTGAGCTGTAGAAGAAAAGGGTCCTGGTAAAGGAAAGGCAGGTTTGTTCCAGGGAAAAGGAAAGGAAGCAAGAGTTTCTAATTGTTCCCTGTGTAATTTAGGGTTACCTTATAGCTGAACTGGGATTGATTGCTCTTTGCTTATCTCCAGGATGTCTGGAGGTCTGATACTGACCCTTGGCCAAGACAAGAACAATAAGATGAGCTATTTAGTGATTTATAATGTGTTGTTCAAAGTTCAAAAATCCTGGAGACGCCCAGGGCCAGCCTCTCTACATCTCTTAGGGATGTATAAATTTATGGTTTTACACAAGGTTTCATTAGCTATACAGCCTGGCTTGGCTATATCACCAGTAAGGTATTAAGATTATCACTAGAAACTTCAGCATGAGCTCTTCTAAAACCAAGATTCCTTGCACACATCTTTGTGGTTCACAGCTGAAAACAGAGTAGCTTCTGTGCAAGTGAGAAAGGACCCTGGGGAGTTGCACCTGGAAGTCCTGGGGGTCCCCGTGATTGCTCATGCTTTCTTCTCCTGCTGTGACTTTACCTTCAGTTCAGGCTGAGTGAATGCAACCGCAAGAGTGTTGTTCTCAGTCACTGACTGTAGTGTCAGACCCTTTCTGTGTGTTCTCCATGAGAGCACACAGTGATGGGCTGATAAGCGTTATACAGAGGTAAATAAACCATGACTTAGAGATGCTAAATGACTTTCTCTAAGTGACAATGTGAGTATGCAGCCTACATGAAAGTTGCAAACATAGGCTTTCCCGATGTGAAACCTGTTCTTTTTTTTTTTATATTTACATTATTTGAAGAGTTTTATTGCAGCTGACATTTGTATGGTCAGTTCAATAATAAAATGTGTTTAAATATGATTTATGCAAATTTCAATATGTAATTTAATGCTATTTTATTGAAGACATCACTTTTTTTTAATAATTACTTTATTGTTGTTCAATTACAGTTATCTGCATCCTCTCCCCTCCTCCCCCCCTCCCCCTTCCCCTCCAACCCCACCTCCCTCCTCCCCCTTGGCTCTGTCCATATGTCCTCCATAGTGGCTCCTGTAAACCTTTCTCCCCATTGTCCCCTCCCCCCTCCCCCCTGGCCACTG
>PVJI01000909.1:0-50069 GCA_004026765.1 Micronycteris hirsuta
CATGATAACACACCGCAACTGTTCCCTTTTGGCTTCTGTGAAATGAATTTATTTTTACAAAAAAGTCTACCAAAGTCAGCCTCAGACCTTCGTTCGCTTCCTGTGGGCTGGGGGTGGGGAGGAGGCAGGGCTGGGTTTCGGGGGTGGGGGGAAATGTCCACATTCCAGCTACTTAGGAAATGATCTTTCTTCAGAAGGCGGGGCCTGTGCCCACTTGCTCTGTTACTGCAAGTCCTTGGCTGTCTCCGGGCAGGCCGCCACTCCTCCCGTTTAAGAGAAAAAGACATTAACTGTTGTCCCTGATGGAGAAGGTCCCTCCGACCCCATGAGGACCTGCTCGAAGGATCTGGAAGAAGAGGCTGCCGGGAGTGAACAGGGTGCACTCTGCACCCCACTCCATCCCCACCCATCCCTACCCCACCCCAGGAAAGCAGAGCTGCCCTGCACACCTGGCTTCAGCTGTGGAAGCTGCTGGGAGCAGAGTTTCCCAGTAGAGCTGGCTGGAGATGACTTCGAGGGGTAGTGAGCTCCCCGTCACAGGAAGTGTGTAAGCGAAGCTGGCCAATTTTCTGATGGGGCCACTGTGAGAGGCTTTCCGATGACAGAAGCAGGATGGCACTCTGTGTTTCTGAACTTCATTTTGGATTTTGGTTCCTTGAAACCGTTATTTACACAAACAATTCATATATTTCACTAAAAGGGTAAGTTTATTTTTTAAAAAAGGTAAATCTGCGGCATTACCACAGAGAGAGTACCATGAAAGCAGGTAAAAGAAACGGAAAGTGGCATTAGGTTTGTGCCAAGAACGGATGCTACCTGCTGAGAACTCAGAGCTCAGACCCGCTCCTCCCTGGTTGCAGAAAGGCCTTGCCGTGCCAGCCAGGTGTCCCGGACGCGCGGCCGGGGGAGCCTGTCTCCGGCCCACGGTCAGCGCTGGCGGGGAGAACCTGCCACCCTCCGCCACGCACTGCTGTTTGCAGTCCTGCGTGTGAGCCTTCGGCACCCACGTGCCAGGGGGCCTTCGCCGTCCTGAGGAGCAGTGGCCCCGGGCCCCCAAGGAGCCTGGGCTCATGGCCCCACCAAACCCGTCACATGGGAGGGCCCCCAGCCTCCTGCAGCCACTGCACACACGGGAGCTAGGAGCTGACGCTCCGGCACATTAATGCAGAACGCAGGCCTTCGGTCCTCACAGGCTAACCTGGTGCCCCCTGCAGAGGCGGGGAAACCTATGTGCTCGGGGACACCCCCCCCCCCCCCCCCCCGTGTCCTGTGCTCCCTGCCCGCAGGGGCAGGGCGAGCCTTGGGGTGTGTGGGGGGAGGGGAGGAAAGAGCCCTCCCAGACTCCAGGTGCCTGCACCGTGGGCGGGGCTGACGCCTACTCTCTGGCCCCCGCTCCTACAGTGGAGAAGTGGTGGGGGAGGGGCCCCCAGAGGTCACCCACAGAGCACAGTGGCTTTGAGAACAAGGGCAGCCTACTAAAGTGCCCTAGAACATTCTGAACTCAACACGTTCTATCCCGGCAGCGTTTCCTCTGGAGAGAAAATAATTAGAAGGGGAGGGAAGCGCGAGCCCAGGTTCCTGGGTTCCCAGGAGCCCTGCCTGCAGGGGCCACGCGGCTCCCTGCTGAGCATCCTGGGGCGGGGGTGGGGTGGGGGGGGTGGGGGCGGGGCTCAGGCCAGGCACTCCCCACTCCTCGGTCACCGCTCCCTGACGTCACCCAGTGCAGTGAAGGCACAGGCTGTGAAAACGCACCCTCCCCGCCAGGCTGGCTCATGGTCCTCTAGGAAGGGGGGATCTCCTCCTGAGCTCAGGCTGGGGGAGGGGGGCAGGCAGAGAAGGGGGAGGAGACTTCCTCCAGGCCCTGGGATGGGTCAGCACAGCCCCACACTCGGCTCCCCAGCCTGGGGATCGGGCCTGAAAGCAGGGCACTAGGCATCAGGTCTGAGAAGGCCGGGGTGGGGGGCGGTGCCCGGTCTGGGGAACGCCGAATCCCGCGTTATGGCCGTGCTCTGCGGTCACTTCTGTTGCAGTGAGTTTTCCGTGTGTGGCAGCCGCATCCTCGGGAACAGCCAGTGTTGTCCCCTTTCGGCTCCCCACGGTGGACATCGCAGCCAAGTGACAATCAACACCACGCCTCCGAAATGACCACAGCCTGTCGAGTCCAGGCTGTGACCTCGGTGGAGGTTCCGGAAACACTTTTCATTTTAAATACTTACAGTCAGGCCCTCACGGTTTTGCAGTAGAAAAAGGATTTGGGGGAAGCTGGAGAGGAGTCGGCCCCAGGCCAAGGGCAGCTCTGCCCACCCAGCGGCCGAGTGCAGGAGAGCGGTGGCGGCCCATCGGGCGCTGCGCTCCGCTAGGACCCCTCGCTGCGGCGTGGTTCAGGTGGGGGCTGACGGCAGGTACCTGGTGAGGTCCGAGGGGTCCCCGGAAGAGGCCGCGCTGGGAGTTTGCACTTCCTGCCGGGCGGCGCTCCCTGGGGGCGTGAGGCTGCCAGGTGAGGGGACGGCACAGGAGACCGGGGGTCTGTGGTGCCAGGGTCCCCATTCCCCAGTCACAATTCCACCCGAGGAGGAGAGAGCCCCTTTATTGTTATTTTTTAAACAATTTTTATAAATCCTCACCCGAGGATATATTTATTGATTTTTTTAGAGAGAAGAAAGGCCGGGGGAGGGGCGCGGAGAGAAACATCAATTGGTTGCCCTCTGTGTGTGCCCGGACCAGGGACAGAACCTGCAACCTTTAGGTGCTAGGGCGACACTCCTATCAACTGGGCCACCTGGCGGGGGCAGAGAGGCCCCATTAGAGCCGGAGTGGCCAGAGAGCCTGCTAGGACCACCCACGGGCTGCGGCCCGGGCACTTCATTAGCTTCCCTGGGCCTCGATTTCCTCTTCTCACAGCACTTGGCACTGTGGGGGCCCACACGCGTGACCCTTCCGTGTGAGGCGCCACGCTCCCTTCCACACTGATTTGCAGCCTCTCCTGTGAACTGAGGCGGTGGCTTCACCAGGCGGGGACCCTGGCCAGCTCTGGACAGAGGCCCGGGGACCAGCCTGGGCAGCAGCGACCTGCTGAGGGCAAGGAGCCCACCCTGGGCCACACACAAGCTGCCCCTACTCTGTGTCCTGCCACCGTGCGGCTCTCGGGGGACGGGGTTGTGACCCCCCTTTGTCTTTCCCTCAGCACGTGCTGCCTTGAAAGCAGCTGCTGGCGAGCCGACTCTACTACCCGGGTCTGGGCGTTCTTCCAGACGCCCGGGGGCCACGGCCACACAGAGACCACACGGGAATAACCAGGCTCACCGCAGCTGCGCAGGTGGCCCCACTGGGCGGCAGGCCCGGGAGAGCGGACACCATCCCTCACAAGCGCCGGAGGCTCATGGAGAGGAGACGGCCCAGGCACAGGTGGTGTCATGTCCTCTTCTGGGCCACCCACTACGCGGTCTTTGCTCAGAGCCTGATGTTAGAGATCGGGTTTGGGCAGGAGACAGAGTCCGCCCTTCCCTGCCAGGCCAGCGGGCTCCGAACTTCGAGCACCAGCTGAAGACATGGGGGGACCTGAGCTCCAGGAACAGCTGACTTCACGGGGTGGGGAGGAGCCCGGCCGAGCGGGCGGCTTTGTGACGCAGGCTTTGGGGACCTGCGGGAACCTGGATCCTGGTGCCCGCAGAGCCCAGCCTTGTCCAGACCCAGCGTTGTCCAGACTGGCATGTCCCTGTCAGGAGATCTCAGCGTCACCGTGGACCCACTTGCCGCCCTTCTGCATGGCATTTATGACGGGGAGAATTTCTCTTGCAGTCAGAGGACATTCCGTGCTCCGGGCCGGCCCGGCGCCCCCTCTGCAGGTCTGGGCAGAGGGGTGGTCAGCAGTCCACTTGGCAGAGACCTTGCATTCCCTCAGGTGAGTCACTGCATTAGCTTCACAGACAGTGACGCAGGCAGCCACAGGGCCTCCTGGCAAGCCCGAGAGACAGGCCCCGTCACGCCTCCCGCGGCGCTGCTCACTCAGCTGCCATGCACATCCCGTCCCTGCCCGTGACTAGCAACATTGTATCTCTGGGTGCTTTGGATTAACAATGTTCTGTGTGACTAGCAACATTGTATCGCTGGGTGCTTTGGATTAACAACGTTAATCGCAGACATTCAAGTGGCCACAGCTCTCTGCAGCCCTAAGCGTCTCTTCGTGTCTTGCTTTGTTGGGCACCTCAGCACACCGGGCAGGGAGGACCCTTCCCTGTCCTCAAAGCCCTGCCCTGGGCACCTTCATCCTCCAGCTGCCGCCTCCCCAGGAATCAGATGCCCCAGTCGCTACTCACGACAGCTGGGACCAGAAGGCCGCTGGAAGGGACAGTCTCAGGCCGCAGGGCAGCCGGGGCCTCCGCTTCTCCTGTGGAGCAGCTGGTCCTGTGCCCCTCTGGCCCTGACTGTCCCTTGTTCGGTGCCCTCGTCCTGTGTCTCCCACTGGCCGGGGATGGAGCTCGGCCCCCTGCCAAGCCCCACCCTTCCCTCCAGCCAGACCCCCTGGCACCACAAACACCCTATAGGTCATCCCCGCCACTGCTATGCCTTTCAACTCCCAGGGGTCCTCTTCTTGAAAATGTCCTCCTTTGCTGTCTATGCAAATCTCATCCCACCACTTCCAGGAAGTCTGCTGGGACTGCGCCTCCTCTCTTTCCTCTCCTCCACTCTGGAAGCCGTGCTGGGCTCTGTCACTCTTTACCGTTTTGTGGGTGCAGGCCTCTCCCTGGTCCTGGGCTGGCTGCACATTTTCCAGACAACCTTCAAGCAAGCTGATCACCTAGTGACCGGCACCCTGGCCCTGGATGAGGTGCTGGGGGTGAGAAACAGGGAGAGCCTTAGTGTCCCCACCCCTGTGACATCCGTTTGGGATGTCACCGCCTGGAGCCCGCCCCAGCTCGCCCTCTGTCCTGCTGACTGTGCTCACTGAGTCACCAGGACTCGGGTCTGCCGAGCAGATTGGTCCGCGGCTAGAGCCCTTGGTCCACCTTCCTCCCCAACCCGTGACCTTCCGACCTTGGAGGGGCAGCCTCGGCAGGCATCCTGGACGACCCTGCTCCACTCTGGCTGACCGCTGATGGGCTGCACAGGCCTGGAACCCCCTCCCTCGGGGAACACAAGACGAATTCCCAGCCAAGAAACCCACCTCCGGGAGCTCCTGAGTGGTGGCGGGGCTGAGACTGGGAGGTGGCCGGCATCTGCCCAGCAGTTCTCAGGGAGCGCTGGGAGGCTTGGGCACTGCCCAGGGCGGGGACACGTCGTCCCCTGTGTGTGGTCTGGAAGTGGAGGGTGGTCCTGGGGCAGCCCCCTGCCACGCAGCTGTCCCTTAGACTTAGTGGGTGCTGGGCACAGAGGGCAGGGGACCGCAAGCCACCAGTCTTGAGGGTCCGTCTCCTCGAGGGGCCACCGAGTCTGGAGTGGGTCGGGCATGCTCAGGGACAGCAGGAGCTGCAGGCAGGGTGAAGACCCCGAGGGGGTCCTCCGGCCCAGGGCGACCCTCGTGGGAGCAGCTGAGTTGGGGCTTTGCCCGAGGTTGCGTGTTGTCCCCAGAGAGCTTCGCCAGGGGCAGAGTGACCAGCCTGACCCTCTCCAAGCTCCCTGGCTGCCCGCGGAGGGCTGCCTGGCAGAGGCCACGGGAGGCCAGGCATGAAAGAGGGGTGCCCTGCAGTCCCTGAGTTCCCCTCCTGGGCAGTGTCTGCTGTCTGCGGAGCCGGGAGTCCATGGCCCCCCGGAGAACCCCCAAAGTGCGCCAGCAGGCTTGGACCGGGGACGTGCTGGTTCTGTGGGCCAGGCAGGCCCAGGGGGTTCTCAGAGGAGGTGGAGGACAGCGCCGGGGGCCCCCTCAGCCACCGGGAAACCCTTTCACACTCTCCGGTCGCAGGGCCTGTGGCCAGTGCCTGGCGGGCTGCTGGGCACTCTCCCACTGAGTAGGATTTTTGTTCCTGTCCCAGGGAGCGAATGCGACTGTTGGGGTTGCCGAGAGGTCTGCATGTTCTCCAGGGAACGTGGAGCCCCAGAGGGGGATGGGAACGCCAGCCTGTTTCCGGAGCCCAGACGGCTGCACCGCTGCAGGAAGCGAGGTGACTGGCGGCTTCGTGGGCCTGAGGGTGCCCTGTGTCTGCAGCTCTGGCTAGGCCTCTGCGCCTGTCCCCTCCCCCGGTACATGTTCCTTTGTCTTAAGCAATCACAGTAAGCAATACACTCAGGGGCCGGGGGTGAATAGCCAGGTCCTCAGAGGGCACCCCGGAAGCCAAAGGCCTGGTCCAGCACACTGGAGTCAGCCAGGAGAAGGGATCTCCTCTGGGGACAGCCAAGCCCAGGACGCAGCGGCTCGAAGGCGTGTCCTCGTCATGGGGCGGGGGTATTCCGCCATGGGTGCCAGCCCCCTGGGAGGCCCTTGCCCTCACACTTAGCCCCGCAGACACCTCCCACACAGGTCTCGCCCGTCTGGCTCATCTGAGCCAGGCCCAGCCAAGGGCAGAGGGGTGGGCGCTGGGCATCTCCCAGTCTGGCCCTCAGGCAGCTCCCCACCCGGGGAGGGGCTGGGCTCCCGCCTTCCAGCCCTTCCTCCTGACAGCCCACCAGCCTCCCTCGGGGCTGTCCGCACCCTGCCTGTCACCTAGACTGTGCCCTGGTGTGATCTTGCCCCTCTGTCCGCCTGGGCCCACCTAGTCTCCCCATGTCTGACCACAGCCTCTCGTGGGCTCCCACGCCTCCTGGCTCCATCCAGCCCCCACTTACCTCCCTTCACATCCTCAGGGCGAAGCTCCCTCCCGACTTCCAGGCCTGGAGCCCCCCGAGGAGGTGCCCCACCCCACCCACTCATCCATCCCCCGGGAGAGGTGCTGGCGGCTCCTGGGTGTGCAGGGGCGCGGCCCCCAGCCAAGGGGCGGCCCAGCCAAGGGGCGCAGAGAACGAGCGGCTTTAGAGAGTGACCCAGGCCGAGCAGCCTGACTGACCGCCCACCTGCCCAGTGTCCTGCGGCTGGCGGCCCCTTCTCCTGGCTCATCCCAGCGGGCCGGGAGTCAGCTCTGTGCCTGGATCCGCTTCCCCCCGCCCCAGGGGCCCTGGTTCATTCAAGTGATGGGGGCTGGCTCCTTCCAGGGCCCTCGTGGCTGGGGGTGTACGTCTTCTGGAGGACTTTTCAAAGACCCAGCCACCTGCCCTGCTCTGGGGGGGCTTCTGAAAGCTCTCCGTGTGCACTTATGCGGCGGGGGTGGGGTAGTAAATGGCGAGGCCGCTGTGGAAAACAGTGCAGGGTTCCCGCAGAAACGAAACGGAGGCACCCCGCCATCTGGCCATTGTACCCTGGGTCTTTTCCCAAAAAAACGAAAGCTGAGACTTGAAAAGAGACTCACATGGCCACATTCACGACGGCACGGCTACCGCAAACCCGGAGAGAGAGGCCCGAAGATGCTGAGAAAGGTGTCACAGTGTCCCCATGTCCCTGTCCGAGGCCGCACAAGTCCTTGGAAGTTGAGTTAACCAGTGGGGGCAGCACCCACCCACTCGGCTGAGTGGGAAGCCCGCTGTCCTGAGCCCCACCTGCCCGTTCCATGGATACACACACCTTTCGTTTATCCACTTGCCCCCCGACAGACTGGTGGGGAAGGGACAAGCCTGGAGCAGATGTGGGTGAGGGACAGAGGGTCACCTCGGAGCTGAGAGGGTGTGGAAGCCCGCGTGTCTGCCCCAGGCAGCTCCGAGAGGCCCGCTGGCCCTAGAGGTGACGGACAGTGAGTTAGCAGCTGGACATTCCGCGCTGGGTTTCAAGGACAGTTAGGCCTGGAGGACGCCTGCGGTGGCGGTCAGGAGGCAGTGACCTGGCGCCGAGGCCAGGGGCTGTCTGGGTGGGGGCTGACGGAGGGGAGCGGAGACGCGGACTGGAGGGGAAGCGTCAGCTCCTTCCCGGTGACCCTGAAGGCTGCCCCCAGCACCCCAGACGCTCACGGGCAGCGGCCGCCCCCTCCCCAGGGGCTCCTCCACCCGGGAGGTTAAGCTGAGGCCAACGAGAGCCTGGAGTCGGGGTGCAGGGGGGGCAGCAGGAGGGGCACCTGGCCCACGACACCTGGCTGGAGTCTGGGGCAGCCCTGGTGGCCCCAGCAGGCACGTCGCGTAGGAAGACACAGAAAGGCTGCACAGTGAGGCTCCCGGTCTCCGCTCTCTGTCAGGTGTCCTGAGGCGCTCGGGGTGAGCCCCAAGCCTCCTCAGAGCCTCAGTTTCCCCGCTCATAAAGGGACAGAACTGAACTCCCTGCCCCCTCTGACGCAGCCCCAGCTCTGCAGAATGCCAGCCCTGGTCTAAGGCTCGGCGGGCCCTGAGGGGCCGCTGTGAAGGAAGGGGGCGGCCGCAGGGGAAGAGGGGCCGCTGTCTGCCTTGTCCACCACCTGGACGGAGCCAGCGCCCTGGGGCTCCGGCTGAGCAGCCCCTGCGTGTCCCAGATGTGGCTCAGCTGCTCCATTGCACTCAGCACCAGACGTGAAGCCAGCGCCCCAGCCGGCGGGACTGTCCCAGGCCACAGGCGCCCGGGCGGACTGGGCCGCCTTCTCGTCCCATCTCCGCAGGACCCGGCCCAGCCAGGACTCTGCATTCCCACAGCTGCTGTCCCAGGCCCTGCAGCCCCTGGGCGGGCGGAGGGAAGGCAGCCCAGGACCGCGTTCTCGGTCACAGTTTGTCCTGTTTCGGTTCAGAGCGGCACGGAGTTAAACCGAAGGAGAGATGCAGTGGGAATTTCACAGTGCACAGCAGAGTGGGGTTTCTGTGATGGTGATGTGTCACTGCCTCATGGGGACGGGGACGGGGACGGACTGCTCTCACCCTCGCCCTGGGTGCAGCCTCCTCTGCCCCATGCAGGCCAAGCTCTGAGCTCTGCCTCTCCCAGGCAGACTCGCCCCCGGAAATGGGAAAACAGTCCGTGGGGAACCTGAGCTTGTGGAAAGGGGCTTTGCATTCACGTTCTCTGCCTCCGGTTCTGGGGAGGGAGGCGGAGGCCGGGGCCTGCACAGGGCTGGTTCCAGAAGGCGTGTCCGGGCGCTGTGACCTGCACATACCCGGTGGGCTCTCTTCACACTGACTTGTAACTTCCAGTGGCTGGCAGGGACCCAGGGACACCGTGACTTGGGGGCCTGCGGAGGCGGGGACGCGGGGATGCAGTCTGCTTTGTGCCCATCGTTGGTGTTGCCCGCAGACTCGTGGCTGGAGCCAGACTGTGCCCCTCCCCAGGACCCAGGGCCCCGCCTGGACGGCAGGCCTGCGGTGGCCTCCTGCCCACGTCCCGAAGAGTCTGCTCTGCCGGGTAGAACTGGCAGCCGTGTGGTTTGGGTGGGCATTTCCCTTTTCTGACAATGACATATTGAGATAATAAAAAGCTTCCCTTAAATACTCAAATACGGAACTGCCCGGAAGTTGCTGAGAAGACAGGGTTCAGCCAGTGTCGCTTCTGGGCTGCGCCCCGTCCTGAGGCGTCCCTGTCACATGCCCCGAAGGGCAGGCCCAGGAACCATGGGGCAGAGTCCTACCTCCTCCGCCTGAGGGCTCCCACCTGAGGGGGGGTGGGCCCTTCCTGGCACCTCCCAAGTGGGCCCCCTGCGTGCAGGGCAGGGAGGGACCCCTGCCAAGAGCCCTGAGGGTGGACAAGGACGCAGGTTCAGCAATAGCACGAGACCCTTTATTGGGGGTTGGTTCAGGGTTTGTTTCTGGAGAAGCTGGACAGACTGCAGCCTCAGGGCCACGGTCAAGGTGCACAGTGACAGGCTCTGTGGCCTCGGGGCAGATGAGGCCCGCACCTCCTGCTTCCTGACGCTCCCACCACGTGGTCGCTGGAATGAGCGGCCTCTGCGGCCGGGTCTGAGTCCTGGCCCCCGGGAGCCTCCGGCCACGGCCAGTTCTGCACGTATCGGCGCTCATGTGTGGGCAGAGATGCGCGGCTGGAAAGCTGGGGAACAGCCCGACCACTCAGCGCAACCCCCCACCCCCCGCCCACACCGCCCCCACCCTGCCCACTTCCCTCCAGCCTCTGAGTCACAGCCCGCTCCCGCACCTGCCGCTGATTCTGTTGGGGCACGACCGCTCCGGCTTGCGCTGCCGGTGTCTCGATGTCCTTCCTGCCCCCGGAGGAAACATTCTGCTCTGGAAAATCACCAGGCCAGAAAGCAAGAGCGGCGTGTGCCCCGGGCGCGTGAGGGAGAAGTTTCCTGGGCTGGCCTCAGCCAGCCAGGAGACCGGGCCCCCTGGGCAGCTTCCGTGAGGGCGGCTTCCCGCTGGGCCAGCTGGGAGGCTGCGTCCCAGGCTCTCCCCACGAGGTGCACATTCTGAGCAGTGTTTTCAGAGACACGGGGCTTCCCCCAGAAGCACGGGGGCCCAGCAGGGGTCCGCAGTGACAGACACAGGAGCCCAATCACCCCCCTCCCTCCCAGAAAACGCAGTGGCCGGGGTCAGGCTCTGAGTCCCGGCAGGTCCAGAATTCACTGCACTCCCCAGCCTGCACAGGTGACAGAGGCCATACCTCTGCCCTCCCCCACCCCTCCGTGGCTGGGTGGGGCGTCGTCACCGCGGCACGCAGGTGCACTCCGAAGCCCCAGGGTGGGGTCCTGAGCTCTCTCTCCAAAGGAGCCACGCTCAGTGCTGGGCAGATTGCAGGAAACTGACGGGTGGGCCTGACAGGGCCCCCCAGTGAGGGGGCTGAGGGCCAAGTCTGGTGCCACAGCAGGAAGAAAGCCTCAGGACCAGGGCAGGTGCGTCCGAGGTGGCCTCGGGGTCCTCTGGTGTCATCGGATCAGAGTCCGATCCTGGGAATGGACGTCAGGGTCGAAGCCTGCCCTGGTCCTCGCCCACTGTTAGGGTCTGGGGTTGGGGAGGAGGAGCGGGCGAAGACCTGGTGCCAGGAAGGAGCTGGGAGTGAGAGAGGTCAGGGGAGGGGACGGGGCTGGGGTCAGGCACGTAGTGTTCACCAGCTGCCACCCAAGAGTGGGGGCTGGCATGGGAAAAGGGGTCCGGGGGCTTTGAAACCGCAATCCCCATGTAGCAGCCACAGATCACTCCAAAGTCTTCTGTTAAATTTAAAAAAAAATTTTAAGATTTTATTTTTAGAGAGAGGGGAAGGGAGGGAGAAAGAGAAGGATAGAAACATTAATGTGTGGTTGCCTCTTGTGTGCCCCCTACTGGGGACCTGGCCTGCAACCCAGACATGTGCCCTGACTGGGAATCGAACCAGCGACCCTTTGGTTTGCAGGCCGTGGCTCAGTCCACTGAGCCACACCAGCCGGGGCCAAATTTAAAATTTTAAATCAAACTCAGTTCGGCCACAGACAACCATTGCATATGTGTGTAATGGCTTAGGTAAACGAAGGTCCTCTTTTGACTATAAATTTTATGAGATTTAAGTACCATTGAGAGTTTCCGGTAAAGGTGTCCGTCTGAACTGAGAAGTGCCACACGCACGGCATACACCAGGTTTTGAAGACTCCGTAGAGAAAATGGAAATTAAAATGTCTCATTAATAATTCCTGATACCAATGAAATGTCAAAATGCTAATTTTTGGTGATATTGGATTTTGGATTTAGTTAAAAGCAATTCAAATTAATTTCCCGTTTCATGTAAAAGTCACACGCAGGTCTGCATTGCGTTTTTTGTTTGTTTTTTTAATCCTCACCCAAGGAGATGTTTGTTGCTTTTAGAGAGAGTAGAAATGAAAGAGAGAGAGAGAGAAAAACATTGATGTGTGAGAGAAACATCAATCCCATACTGACCCCAACTGGGGATCGAACCCTCAACCTTTTGGTCCAGGGACAATGCTCCAACCCATTGAGCCACCCGGCCAGTGCTGCTACAACACTTGGTGGGAACTGTGATGTGAAGGGGGGGCGGGGGGTGGCTCATGCCTTCAATCCGGTCACCACAAGCTCCGGGGAATGGGTGCACCGCGTGAGTGCATGCCTGAGTGCTCGCGGGTGTGCCTGCGTGTGTCCCTGCGGGGCTGGGCAGGAGGCCAGCGTGCATGAGGGGTGACTCCCTGCAGCCCGTGGAGTGGGGACATTTCCACAGGACCCGGAGGCCCCCTGTGGGGGCCGGGTTTCGCGGGGCACCCAGTGCCCTTGGCCTCCTCACCCTCACATCGAGGCCACTTCCTGGGCACCCGTGATCCTAGAATTACTCACAGCCCGGCCTCTGTGCTCAGGAAATAGCAGGTCATGAGGACGTCACCAGGTTTCACTGTGACCTTTCACGGGGGCAGGAGTGGAAATGTTTGACAAGCCATAACTCTTTCTTTGGGAAATTCTCCGTCTCTGAACGGTGGCCTGCGGGAGAGGTGGGGGCGGGGTGTGGGGGAGCGCTGCCCCGCCCCGGCCGTCTGTGCAGCGGGTCCAGCAGCCCCTCCAGTTCCCAGGGAGCTTGAGGGTGACAGAGACGGAGGCCCAAGCATGCGGTGCATCTGTGGTCCCTGCGGGGGCGGGAGTGAGGGAGGGGGGGGCGGCTCTGTGTCACCCCCAGCTGGAAAGGAAGTCATTTCCTTGCCCCTCCCACTGCGGCTGCAGTGGAAAAGCACAGCCGGAGGCAGGACTCGGAGGAACCTCGTGAGTGAGCAGAGAGTGAGCCGGATGGGGAACACCCAGCCTCCCCGAGCCGGGACGACAGTAGGGCTGAGTCCAACCCCAGCGTCCTGGTGGGACATGTCTGGTCTGGGTCCTGGGTCTGCTGGGAGGGGGCCCCACCCTGTGAAAGCCCATCCGCCTTTCCGATGGCCCCTGAGGGTGGCAGTGAGGGGCACAAACAGAAAGAGCAGTTCTACCCTGGCTCTCCCCCGAGCCGCCCTCCTGGCCCCTGGAGTGCGTTGGGGACTCGCAGGGACCTGGGCAGCGGCCATGGCTGTCCACAGGTCACACAGCTAGCGGCTTGGCAACGAGGGAGCTGGCCTGTCAAGTCCCATTGTCCTTTTAAAGTTCCCTCTTCTGTCCTGAGCGCACGGAGAGCCTGTAGCAGCAGGTCCCTCCCCGGCCCTGAGCCCCAGGGGCAGCACTTGCGGGGGGGGGGGGGGGGGGGCAGCCACGCCCCACTGAGTTGGGGACAGAGATGCAGGGAAGGGAGGGTGTGTGGCTGTCACTGCTATGCCCATGACCTTGGGCACTGCCAGGTGCCTTCCCAGGATTCCCCTGCAACCGGCATCTCTGGGGTGGGGAGCCGGAGATTCGCTCTGCCCCCCTCAGCCTGCGCAGGCGCGGGGTTGGGGGAGCAGCAGGTGGATGGGTGGGCACAGGGAGGCGTGACCTCGGCGTCCACCCGCCCTTCGCGGTGCCTCACTGCCCCTGGCGGCCGCAGGACAGCGGGGCGCCTTTGCTGGTGCCTGCAGAGGGGGCAGGAAGGCGGGGGGTCGGGGCCCTGGACCCAGAGCAGAGGCCCACACTTATCTCACCTATTGCCGGCCCCGGGCTCTGCTGAGCTCAGGGGGCTCGCGCCGCGCGAGCGATGAACCCAGCTTCCCCCAGGGAGGCGAGCCGTCAGCACCCGCCTGGTGCTCCGCGTGGACGGTGGTGCCCTGTGTCGTGACCCAGGAAGGGCTGGCGTCTGAGCCGGATCCCTGCTTGGGGCTCCTGGGCGGGTGTAGTGCCTCTCCACGCTGGGCACGGCCACCATCGGATCTGCAGCTTGAAAAGGAAGGGAGACATGAAACCCATCCGGCCGCTGCCTTCCCCCCACTCTGCACCCTCTGCCCTCCCGGGAGGTGGAGCCCTTGACCGAGGCCTTTGGACTCAGCTACTGAAGGCGCTGACGGGAACCTTGTCCCAAGTCTCCCGGTCACGTCTCCTCTGGGGAACAGTGCTTTCCAGCATCTGCCTGCGCCGCAGAGACGGAGGTGGGCTCTGGAGGGAGCCCCAGAGCACGAGGGGGCCACGTGCAGGGGTGGGGGGCTCACCTACAGGAAGTGCGTGTCTCTTCCTCAGCTGGGCAACAGGGGAGGTCTGCTGTCCTTTGGCCTCTGCCCCTGTGCTCTGGAGAAGCCGGGTAACAGGGAGAACCTCCCTGGGACCACAGTCTTCCTTCACATCTGGAAGGCGGGTGCTGACGGGCCGCACTTCCTCACCTCTCCATCACTTGCTTTGCATTTTTAAAAATCCCATCTAGCCCTGGCTGGTGTGGCTCAGTGGATTGAGCACCAGACTGTGAACCGGAGGGTGACCAGTTCAATTCCCAATCAGGGCACCTGTCTGGGTTGCAGGCCGGGTCCCCAGTAGGGGGCGCTTGAGAGGCAACCACATATTGATGTTTCTCTCTTTCTCCCTCCCTTCCCCTCTCTAAAAATAAATAAATAAAATCTTAAAAAAAAAATCCCATCTGATTGCAGGGGAAGTACTGTGACAGCCCCCTGGCCCTGCCCTCCCCCCCCCCCCCCCCCACTGACTTGCTGGCTGAGGAGCAGGCCAACAGGGAGGTGCCCGTCTTCCAGCCGTGTCTGCTGGTCTGGTTCAAGTGCACGCCTCTTTGCATTATGGTTCCCAGTGACCCCACTGAGAGTGATTTATGGAGCAGAATCAGTGGGAACCGAAAGATGATTACTCAGCGTGTGAGCCAGGACACTGAGCGGCTCCTGTGGGCATTCCTTCTGATTTACAGCAAGAAGGTGTCGGGGGCCCTTGGTCACTGGTGAGCGTTTGCGGGGACAGCCAGCACCCATCCACGTGCCCTTGACGAGCTACGTCATTGCTCCTTTCTCATCACGGAGCGCTCTCGTCGGGGCCACTGTCATTGTCACCCTTTTATCCCACTCAGCCGCTGATCGCGGGTCCTCGATACTCTGTAGCGACTCTCGTGGCTACACACGTTTCCACGGCAATCCCAGTGACTTACAGAGACTGTTGCCAGGTTGGGTACACAGTGGCTGTCCTTCAGGCGACTTTTCATGCAGAAACTTGTTTCCTTAGGATATATTTCTATGAATTTTGTTGGGATTTCGGTGCCCTGTGCCAAAATGCACCCCACTGCCCCATCTCTCCACTCTCCAAAAGAAGACCAGCCAATTTATACTTCTCTGGGGGCGGCGGGGGGGTCTTTCCTCTCTGCTTTGGCCAGAATAGGCTTTCCCATTTAAAACATCAGTTGCCAGTTCGAGAGAAGACGCCCAGAATGCCATCGCTGCTCTTGGGACGTCGCTTAGATTCCGGTGAAGGCAAGCATCTGTCACGGGCTGATTGGCCGGAGCACAGCTTGAGAAACGCCTGTTCACGTCTCCTGTCTCCTGTACAGTGTTTCTATGTGCCCTGCCCTTTATAACCGCATCACTCTGAGAGACCGCGATTGACCTGTGTCCACAGCAGACATGGAGACGCGTTCTCCTGCTTCGCCGCTTGCTTTCCACTTGGGGTCACGGTGTCTTCAACCGCCCAAGCGGGTTAGATGCTCACGTAGTCCAGCGTCTCAGCCTGACCTTCGGGGGCGCCTGGGAAGCCCCGCCCATCCCAGGGTGATAGACGAGGCATTTCTGTCCCTGCTGTCTCGCCTGTCTGGTGGGCTTGAGTTGGTGGTGACATCAGGCTTCTAAACTTGGCTTCAAATCGCTTCCTTCGATCATTTGCTGAGGGTCTCATCTTGGTGAGCAGAGACTGCATATGGAATTAGTCTATGGTTTTTGGTTTTTGTTTTTTTTTAAGACTTTATTATTTATTTTCAGAGAGGGGGAAGGGAGGGAAAAAGAGAGGGAGAGAAACATCAATGTGTGGTTGCCTCTCATGCGTCCCCTACTGGGGACCTGGCCTGCAACCCAGACACATGCTCTGACTGGGAATCGAACCGGCGACCCTTTGGTTCGCAGGCCGACGCTCAATCCACTGAGCCACACCAGCCAGGGCTACACTGTGGTTTTCAGTGGGTAGAAGCTGATAGGCCCGGACATCTTTACTTAATCCCCACATACACACTTGTTCGTCCTGGGTGGTGGACTTGGGAGAACTATTTTCCCTCCATCGGTTACCTTTTCAGGTCGGGGTCTGTCTCAGAGGCCCTGCTGACCCCAGCGGCACACACAAGGTCTCCAGTCACCGAGAAGGAAAGTGACGACAAGCACAGACTCAGCGTCCCCTGAACTGGGCGCCGTGGGTGGTCTCGGCTCGGGCTGCCTGGGGATGCCGCTGCGCCAGGCGGGGGTGCCTGCAGGGACCTCGCTCCTCACGCGGGCGACGCAGAGAAGAACCGACGTGGGGAATTTCATAAATCAAGACGATCTTCCTGCCGAGGGTTGGAAATTGATTAGCGTCTGAGCCGTGTGCGTCGCCAGGGCCCGGGGCCCGCCCCCCTCCAGCTGTCTCTCTGCCAGAACGTCCCGCCTGTCAGCAGTTTTCCGGGAAAGCAACCCTTCCAGGTTCAGAGTCCTCAGCGATTACCGTAAAGCTCGGCCGGGCAGGGGACAGAGGGAGGGCACCCTGGGACGGGCGTTTGCACAGGCTCCCTGTGCCCCAAAGTCTTGGCCAGCGGGACACCCCGGTTCCTTTGTGATGTGGGCGGCTCCTTTCCCAGGCCTTCCTGATTTCCCACCTGAACAGTAGGGTGGGCGGGGGTGCTGGCTGGTCCGTGCAGACGCTTGACCTACCTGGGAGGAGGGGCCGTCCCCACCGGGTGACCGGGTGATTGGAGGCCTGTGACAGCACCTCGCCGTCTTCAGCGTGAACGCTGAGCTGAGCTGAGCGGAGCCCAGCTGGGGTCGCCCGCCTCAGCGCAGACAATCTGTTCCTGACGGACTCGGCCAACAGGTGTCTGGGTGTCTGTCCGCACCCTGTGCATGAGGGCTTCCGAGGTTTGAAGCTGCTGCAAGTGGAATTTATCTACTCCTCAGCCCCATCTCCCTGCCTGGGTTCCACACCCTCAAAGCCAGTGAGGACTGGCAGCCAGCTGCGCAGCAGCCTTTCCTGGGGAGGGGTGAGCTCTGGGGGTGTGGAGTCCCCCCCTCAAGTCCCGCCGGAGTGCAGGAGAGAGACGCCGCGTGTGGCATCCCTGCGCAGCCCCGAGGACTGTGCGCCCATCGTCCCACGTCCCTCCAGCTGCGGAGGCTGCCGGCCGTGTTGGGGCTCTGCCAGCCAGCTGAGTAAAACCGCTAATGAATGACACCAGTTAAAAATGGGCCTCGCTCGGCTTCCAGAGTGCTTCGCTGGCCCCCGGCCCAGCGCTTCCCAGCGCGGGGTCATCGCGGGGTCCTCGGAGGGCAGGAAGAGCCGCATCACGCCCCTCTCCCTGGCCTGCAGTCCACTCGGCTGGGCTGCGGCTGCCGGGCATGTGCGGAGGGAGGCACAGGTCCTGGGGCAGGGGCTGAGCCGGCTCGGGGCCTTCCCCACCCCGTCTGTCTCTGTCTGCCTGCCTGCCTATCTGTCTGTCTGTCTCTGTCTGTCGGTCTGTCTCCGTCTCCCTGTTCCTCTTTCTGTCCCTCCATCTCTCTCTCTCTGTCCCTCCACCTCTGTCATCTTTCTCGGGTCCGGCAGTGTCTCTCACCCGTTCGCACACAAACCAACCCGGTCAGTGATGGCGGTGGCACGCAGGGGTCACTGTGAGTGTGCGCCCCCTCGTCGATGAAGGGGGCTGGCATGCCGTGCGGACAGTCTGCATTTCCGGGGGACGCCGGCCCCATTGCTAATTAAGCCGTAGAGCGATGTCAGTGTTTACGATAAATCACGGGGGACGTCACTCATCACAGCCACCGCAGGGGCTCATTCGTATTCAGTGTGACACGCACACCTGGAACAATGATGCAGCTGACCAGCCACCTGCAGGTGAAGCTGCCCTGAGCCGGTCATAGTCCCTGGAGGATGGGGACAGCCTGCAGGGGACCGTCCCCCCACTGCCCGACATGCTGACATGCAGCAAGGCCTGGGGGGACACTGGGACCCAAAGGGGTCCCAGGTGGGGATCTGATGGCAGCTGCTAGTGTCTGGGGACGAGGGGCGGTCCTGGCAATCCCAGCCCCCACTCGGGGCCCTGCCCTCTCCACTTCTGCTCTGCCGCCCCCCAACAGTGGACTCTCACCCTCTCAGGCATGGGGGGAAGCCTGCCCCAAGCTGGCTGCACTGGGCCTGCTTTAGACACAAGCGGCCGTTCACAGAGGGGCCGGGTCCACACGGACAGCCTGGGGGCGGGGTTCCAGGCATGCCCAGTCTCAAGGCGCCCTTGGCAAAGCCCCTCACTGACAGGAAGTGAGGGGATGCAGCCAGGTGGTCCGGGAGCGCCCTGGGGCAGGTAGTGCTAGCCCACCTCAGGGGCTGTGTCTCCAGGGAGCACAGCCACAGGAGGGCTGCCTCCCTGCTCTCCCCGCCCCCCGAGGGAACCTCGGCTCCCGTCTGACCTCCTCATTCTCCCCACACCAGGGGCACGGGATCTGGAAGGACTCGGTGTGGCCGGGCTCCTGCACCCCGGCCCTCCCTGCCCACTGTGTCTAGCTCCTGGGTGACAACCCCCCACGCACCCTCCTCCCCGCCCACCCGCTGTCCCTCTGTGGGACCTCGAACCTCCCAGCCCAGCTAGTCGAGGGACAGAGGCTGGAGTGCGTCTTGGCTCAGCGCCTGTCCCAGAGCCGTCCCATCCAGGGGACACTTCAGCCAAAGGCCATTAAACTGTCACAGCCCATCTGTCTCGCCCCCCTTCCTGCCGGGTTCCGATGGGCCAGGAGTGCGTGAGATGCCTGCGCTTCCGGCTCCTTCTCTCCACTGAGTCACCGCCGTCCGGCCAGACCGCCCCGCTGCCAGCTCTGAGCTCATCGGCTCTGCCGTCAGTCACCTGCCCCTGGAGCTGAGCTGAGGGCTGACAAGGACTTCGCTGTCCCAGGCTCAGAGGATGCTGGGCGGGGCCAGCATGGGCTGCAGTGCTTCTGGCCCTCACTCGCTGTGGCCGCTGTGGCCGGGAGCTGGCCGCTGTGGCCGGGAGTACTGCCTCCGTGTGAGGGGGTGGGGCAGGGGGCGACCTGGTCCCCAGGCCCCAGCTCGGACTCGAAGTCCAGCCCTGCCCCTCCTGTCCCCACAGCGTGGGCAGGTAGACGCCATTGTCCCGGAACAAGAGGCCCTCGCTGAGGGCACTGCCCGGGGGCCCGGCATGCCCCTCAGGCTCCCAGAGCTTTCTCCCCAAGCTTTGCTGCCACAAAGCCCTTGAAACGAACGAGGGAGGTGGTGTCTCACACCCAGCCCCAAGGTCCTGTGTGGGCCAGGGCCCGTCCCTCCACCCTTATGAACAAAGTCTGGACAAAAGGCCGCCGGCGGAAGCAGCTGCAGAGGCCTGGGGCAGGCGGACCGACGGTGGCGGAGATGAAACGTGGGGTGGCCTGCCCGGAGCTTCTGGTCTCCCCTCGCGGCTCTGCCCTGTGAAAACACCCCAGTTCTGAACTAGCGCAGACGCCCACGGGGCCCCAACTCTGCGGGAAACCCCATCTTTCCACCAGAGGAGCCAGAAAGGGACCCCTGCCAGCGGGAGGGGCCTGGATGGGAGACAGTGGACGAGAGGGTCTCCCGGTTCCAGGTGTGATTCTGCACACGTCTCAGAGCCCCCCAGAGGGGCGCGGCGGGACAGACCCCGGCCAGCTGCGCGACGAGGAGCAGGCGTTGAGGTAGGCCAGCCCTGCCTGGGCCGTGACATGCACACCTGCGGCGGGTGTGATGCCACATGAGCAGAAGGGATTCCGGGGCAGAAGCGGGAGCGGCAGGAGACAAACAGATGAGAAAGTGAGGCCTGGGAACGCGAGCTCTGAAACGGCCAAGTCTGCGGGGGGACTCGGCCCCAGCGCAGGGACAGACGGGGCGTCCAGCCTGAAGAGCAGAGATTTAAAAAAAAAACAACAGAAGCCCAGTAGAGGCGCAGGGACCAGCAGGTACAACATCCAAAGGCTGGGGGCCGCACCTGGAGTTCTAGAGAGAGAGGACGGTCACTGGGAGGCATGATGGCTGAAACATCCCGAATTTGGGGGAGACACCAGTTTAGAAATTCCAGGGAGCCTGGCCACGGGGCTCGGTTGGAGCACCCTGCTGTGCGCCAAAATGGGGTGGGTTCGACCCCCAGTCAGGGCACGTATGGGAGGCCACCCACTGATGTCTCTCTCTCTCTCTCTCCTCCTCCCACTTCCTCTCTCAAAAAGTCAATGAACATACCTGCAGGTGAGGATTAATTTAAAAAAAAATACATTAAAAATAAAATAAGTGTCCAGGGGCTGAGAGGACCCCAAGGAGGATAAACACCCCCCCCCCACGAGCCACCTAGAAAACTTGGTGATCGAACTGCTGAAAACCAAAGAAAACATCCTGAAGCAGCTGGGATGACCCCTGGTCACGCACAGAAGCGATGACAGGGCGACCGGCCGCCCACTGAGGCCCGGGCGGGGGAAGGTCTGCTTCTGCGCTGACCGCTGACGACGTCCCTCGGGCATGCGGGTGGAGCCAGGCATCCCGAGGAATGGAGCCAGACCAAGTCAGGGCTGACCTTCCGGGCCAGGAACGCTGACGGCAGAGAGGGACCGACCCTGGAGGAGGAGGAGGGTCCTCGGAACGGTGACTAAATAAACACGAAAGATGGTTTTCATTCCTTTGAGAACAGACATCACCGTTTAAAACCAACAAAGCAAACGATGCTTCTGCCTGGCGGAAGTGTCCACCATTGCAGCTGTGACGAAGGGCTAGTGACGGTCAAAAGGCCTCTGGGTGTGTGGGGGGGGCGCTGGACCTTGTGGTGGCCAGCTTTCTCAACGGCCGGCCCAATGGGAGGCTGGGCCAGCTCCCGGGCCCTGGGAGAGCTGGCTCAGGCACAGCTTGTTCTGGGCGACACCACACTGTCCCCTGGGCTTTGGCCCTTGGCCAAACCCCTGTGTCCCCTGGCATCTGCACACACCTCTGTGTCCAAGGCCAGGGGACTGGCTGGTTTTGAGCGCTCGTCTGAGACATCAGGGTGACTGATGGGACAGATTGTGGGAGGAGCAGGGCCTGAAAGGACGGTTGGACAGGCGACGTGGGTCCGGAGCCTCCTGGCGCAGGAGCCCGCCCTGGACGTGTTCACCTGTCAGAGTCCCAGCCTGTCTCGAAATTAACCGCTGATCGCCAGGGCTTGTGGGGAGGCAGGTGTGCTCACGGCAGTGTGGGCAACACTGTCTACAGGGAACCTGCACTGACGTACCCGCACTGGAGCCGGTCTGCTTCTCTAAGAAGTGACGAGGAACACCCCCACTGCCGCCCAGCGGAGTCCCCGCCCAGCTTGTCCCCCAGGGGAGGGGGTGGTGAGGAGCATCCCAGTGCGGCGAGTGCAGACTGCGATTTGAACCGGGCCGTGGGGAGGCTGTGGCCTCCTCCTATCCTGGGTGGGGAGGGGCTGTGCTCCCAGACACCTGGGAGGTGCCCACAGTGGGGCTCTGCCATGCCCTGCCCGTACCACGAACGGGACGGTGGCCCTGCAGGAAGGCTGCTGTGTGGGGTCCCTGCTAGACCCATGAAAGCGCCAAGCAGCTGTGGGGGGCCGACTGTGCCCCTGCCGGCAGGGAAGGGCCTCCGGGGAAAGGGGCTGGAGCTGGGGTGGGTGCTGTCTCCACCGGCCAGGTGCCTGATGACCCGCCCCCAGCCCCTTGCCCCGCTCCCTCTGCACAGGCCGCAGCAGGGCAAGTGGCTTCCCTGGTCCGGGGAGGTCCTGGGTGGCTGGCTCAGTGGTGCCACAGCTTTCCGAGGGGCTCAGATGTCCCCCGGCAAAGCCAGGGGCCACTTGCAGGGGTGGGGGCCAGAGAAGAACGGAGCAATGCCGCCCACCCACCATGTATCTGGCGGGGCAGCTCTGAGGTCTTTCCCCGGAGGTGCACCGGGCCCCGGAAGGCCCCACGGGCCTGGTGTGCCTCGGCCGCTGCCCGATCTGCGTTGGAGCCCATGGCCAAGCCGCCACCAGGGACTTTGCTCTCAACACTCCACCGGAGCAGCCCTGCTGGGGGCCAGTCCAGCCAGGGCTGCGCAGAGGGTGCCCCTGGGCCTCAGTCTCCCAGCTCTGAAGCCCTCACAACGGTCTCCAGGGACGTGGGGACGACACTGCCCAGGGAGCCGACGCAGAGCCCCCAGCAGTGCCCTGCCTGCCCTTCACGGGGCCTGCCCTTCGTGGGGCCTGCCCGTTTCCTGTCTGGGTCGGCCTGCTGAGTTATTCACTCCGCACGGCAGGCCCTGGCAGGGCGCGGCGGGGCGAGCGTGGCCTGGACCACGTCCCACCCCGGCCATCTTAGTCATCCTCGGCTCCAGCACGGAGCCTCTGTCCTGCATTAATGGCGCCTCAGCGCGGCTGCCTTGCCCGCGGCGCAGCCAGCCGTCCCTCCCTGCCCCCCCCCCCCGCGCGCTCTGGCCCACGTCCTCCCCCTGCCCCCACACGCTGGCTCTGGGGGCTGGGGCCACATCCACTATGCCAGGCACAAGCTTGACAAGCCCAGGCTCCCACCGGTCACCACACGGACCCCCAAACGCCACCGTCCGCCGTGCAAGGACTCGGGGGGACGCCCTCCGAGGCTCCCGGGGCTGGGGCTGCGCACGGTCTTGCCTGTGTCCTCCAAAAGGGCTCCCCAGGGGCACGAGAAGCGCAACTGCAAGTTTGCTCTGGGACGAGTGTGTATGCATGTTCATGCACGAGCACACGCGTGAACATGCATGCACAATGCGTGTGTGCATGTGCAGAGGCTGCAGCAGGCAGAGCTGAGGGCCCAGGCGGGAACCTGGATGACGGACATCCGGAACCACCCCCACAGCCCTACACGGGGCAGGGACGTGCCTGTGCCGGGCCGAGCCCCGGCCGGTCTGCGCCCCAGGCCCTGGCGGCGAGCGCCCCCTCGGCGGCCCCGCTGGGCAGCTCGGGGCCGGCAGCCCGACCCCAGCCCTGGCGGCGAGCGCCCCCTCGGCGGCCCCGCTGGGCAGCTCGGGGCCGGCAGCCCGGCCCCGGCCCTGGCGGCGAGCGCCCCCTTGGCGGCCTCGCTGGGCAGCTCGGGGCCGGCAGCCCGACCCCGGGGTCTTGGGTGGGCCTCTGGGGGGCGGGCTCTCTGCAGGCCACCCTGAGGGACGAGGCCCAGGGACCGCTGCTCCGTGGTCCTCGTTTCCAGCGTGGGTGGCAGCCGCTGGTCACCCAAGCAGCTGCTCGCCTGCCATACCCCCTCCGGCCTGTGGGGCCGACGGTGCTGACAGGTGCCAGCAGTGTGGGCGTGCATCCCATGAACTCTGCCGCTTGCTCGGCGTGTGGCCTGGCCTCTGTCACTGCCCCTCCCTCTGCCTCCACCTCCTCATCTGTGAGGTGGGGCTGCTGGGGACCCACCCAGAGGCCATTCTGGGATGACATGAGGGACGCGGGGAGCCGAGAACAGACCAGACAATGCCCAGTGGACACCCCTGCCAGACCAGGGGGTCCCCTCCAGCTGCCTCTGGTCCCCACAGGCTTTCTCTGAGCCCTGCAGACCCAGGCGCCCGCCCGAGGCTCCCGACACCACCAGGCCGCCTATGCTGGAACCCCAGCCGAGCTCAAACCCAGCTCTGCCTCCGACAACGGGCTGTGTGACCCGGGGAGCTGCCCCGTCTCCCTGAGGCCCTGCTTTTGCCTGCAGTTTGGGGAAGCTGACCCCACCCAGCCGGGCCGCGGTGAGGATGAAGGGAGGGGGCAGTGGTGCACGCCGGGTTTGGGGGCACAGCCAGGGCCCTGAGCTGTAAAAGCCAGCATGCAAACAGCCAGGCACGGGGGCCGAGCTGAGCAACCAGCCACAAGGGCAGCACAAAGAAAGGGCCTTGGGAGACCACGGAGGTGCTGTGCAGCATGGAAGGCTTCAGAGAGGAGGTGACCTTGAGCTCAACCTTGAGGAGCAAGATGGTTTTGATAAGGGGAGAAGGGGATGTGGGGGTAGGAAAGGTATTCAGAGCAACAGGGAGACCTGGACACCTAAAGGGGGCACACCGTCAGTCCCGCCTCCCACCCCCAACACTCAGGTACAGGTGGAGACTGAGCCCCCTACCCCACCCCCGCACAGCAGAAACCGTTTCCAGTTTCCGGCAGGAGGGACTCAGGCCCCCAGGACTGTGAGGCATGCCTGGAGAGGATGCAGGTGTTCGAGCTCGGGCTGGGGGCTGGGGAGCAGCCTGGGGGCCGTGTGGCGGGCTCACAGACATGGGTGACCCGCCCCGTGGGCAGCCCCCCGCCCCCAGCTGGGAGCCTGCTGCCTGTAAACCCCATGCTGCTAATGGCAGATGAGAGTCCCCAGAAAAGGCCTCCGAAGGTGGACTCAGCTTGGTCAGTCTTAGTGGGAAACTGGCAAATTTGTAGGGAGTCGGTTATTATGCCTGAAATGACAGTAAATCCTGCCCCCACGTAAGCTGCTGCCCGAGAAGCGGTCACCCTCGGCGGCCACAGCTCTTTCTGCCCGTCAGGTCCACGGCCGCTGTCCTCGGTGCTGAACACGCTCTTCGCCGAGGGAAGGGGATGGTGACCTCCCCGCAGCCCAGAGGCCACCTCAGAACAGCTGGACAGCTCTGGCCTCCCGTGGATGGCCGTGTGGGGCACAGGTTGAGAGTGCGGAGTGCGGGTCTCCAGGACAGACCCCGACAAGGGGGACGGGGCTGGGGGACGAACACCCAGCATCCCGCAGCAGCTCCGAGTGTGTTTGAACAATGTGTCCTCGGGACCTCGCAGGAACTGAGCCCTGCTGTGCAGGGTGTCACCTCGCTGCTGCCCTCCCTGCACTTGCTGACGTCACTTCTGGCAAGCCATGCCCCCCAATCCCCGTCCCAGGGTCTGCTTCTGGGGCCCCGAACTGCAGTCCCAGGCATGGCAGCCTCGGCGCCCCGGCCAGGCCCTGGGTCGTGCCACACTGAGCTTTCAGAGAGGAGAGCTGGGGTGCGGCCCTGTTGTCCTGGGGTCAAAGGCTAAGTGGGTCCCTCCAGCCAGGTGGTGGCTCCCGGTGGGGGGCGGTGGCTACAAAGTATTTGCATCTTCGGTGCTGCTTGCCCATCCCCCTTCAGCGCCACAAGGCCACGAATTGCTTGCAGCAAACTCGGTGAAGTACTAAACGCTTTCCTTTTAAACAGTCCGGACGGATGTTAAGGGAGAGGGCAACCATGCCCTCGTGGCCTCCCCCCAAAGTCCACACTGGCTCAGGAGGCCGGGGCTCCTGCAGCTCCAGCCTGGGAGCTTCGGTGAAGGGAGGGCGGCCTGGGGCTGGCAGCCCCACAGCCCAACTCGGGCCTGGGGTCTGTGCCCCCCCACCCCCGCACCTGCATTCTGTCTTCCAGAACGCGTCGGCTCTCAGTCTTAAACAACAGCAGCCCTTGCAAACAGCTTGACGTTCAGACCATTGAGAAAAGTATGAAACAAACCAGACCAGGTGCCCCCCCAGCCCGAGCCCCGTGCCCCTCCCCGCCACTGCCTCACTCGGTGGTTTCTCCAAAGCCTTCGGAGCAGCCTGGTCACACCCGCGGGCACACGTGGACACTTTACACAAATCGTCCCGATGCGGCCCCTCCGCGCCCATCTCCCAGGCGTCTCCGCCCCGGCACACGGGGGGCTGCCAGCGCCTGCAGTGGCTGTGCGGAGACCCCCCACGGGGCCCCACTGTCCTCCCGCCCAGGAGTCCCCACCCCCAGGCCCAGTTCAGACTCCAGTGCACGGGTGTGAGGGGGTGATCAGGCCTGACTGAGGGAGGCCACGGTGGGGGTGGGGGCTGGGCTTCCTGGCTGGCCCTCCCAGCTGAGCACCCACCCTGTCTTTGACCCCCTAGGGAACCCAGGGCGCATGAAGCAAGCCCACTTTGAAGACGAGGACACCGCCGTTCAGGGACAGCTGTTCCTTGCTCAAGGTCACCGCAGGCCTGGGGGCCAGGCTGCCGGGGCACTGCCCTCGGCCCCTCACAGAGCCTCTCAGGATGCAAACACCCCCCCCCCCGCTCTTTCCCACAATGCACCTGCCCGCTCCGCCCCCCCCGCCTCCCCACGTGGCTGTCGGCCCAGGGGACCCGTCCTGCCCCCCTGGGGTGCCAGCCGCCGCTCTCTCGGGCCTACTCAGGGGAAGCCTGCACTGCTGGGGGTCTTCCCGAGTCTGCTCTGGGCGCCTCCGAAAGGGCAGCCCCCGCCCCCTGCCTCCTGGGAGAAGTCGTCTCCTCTAACTGAGCCCCACTCTGTCCTCACAGCGTCCTGCCCCAGGGGACGCTCTGCTGGGGGCAGGAGGGAGAGGCCCGATCCGGAGTAAGTTGTCAAAGGCAAATAAAAGCAAATTCCACGGCTTTTGTTCATGCGCCCAGTTCTGGTCCAAGTCGCCTGTCCCAGGGGAGCCAGCTCCGAAGGTCAAGGACATGAGCACGGGGCAGGCGTGGGGGCTGCCGGGAGTCCCTGTGTGCACACGCCTGCACACGCCTGCACACGCCCCGGCAGGGACAGACTTCACAAGCTCAGGGCCGCTCCCCATAACCACCCCCGTTCACCACACGGGGGAGGGGAGGGAGGCAGAGACGGACAGCAGGGAGGACGGAGAGACACTGGCGGGCAGGGCGGGCGCTGGGACCCAGGAGCACGCCGGGCAGGCCGTCCGGAAGGCCCGTTGTCCTGGCCTCTCCAACGGCAGCCCTGAGTGGCCGTGCTGTCCAGTTCTGGAATCTTCTGTGGTGTTGGAAACCCAGCTTGGCCGTTCCCTGGGCAGTAGTGACCTTGAGGGAGGCACTCAGTCTGCCCACCTGTGTGAAGCGGGGCTGAACGGTGACCTGCGGCCGTGTGGCCACGCAGGCGGTTGCGAGGCGGCTCCGGCACCGGCCCAGCCCACGCCCCGGGAACCGTGAGCCTTCGGGACACTCATCCCCGTGTGCTCCGAACCTCAGCCCGCCAGACCTTGGCTTTAAACACAGGCCCCAGCCTCCACCCCTTTCCCAGCCAGGAGGCAGAATGACATGGCGGAACTTGGCAGTTTCTAGAATTTACTCCAGCACTTTCCAAGGAAAGAAACTAGGCAGAGGCCTCAGGGGGCTCACACGGCCAGCGTTAACTCCAGCTCCCGCCCGCCGCCTCCTGCCCGCCAGGTCTCAGCCCCCGCACGGCGAAGGGACGGCTGCGTCCCGTCTGCAGACAGACAAACAGAGCCTCGGGGGGGGGCAAGGGCTGTGCAGGGCCTCATGGACGGACTGGGGCCCCACAGGCTGGGAGGACCTCTGCCCCCCAGGCCTGCGGCGGCAGCTCGGGGCTCACGGCGGAGTCTGGACACGGCAGAGACGACCTTTGCCGCCCTGGTCCTCTGCTCAGGGAGACGCCCGGCCACACCGGGGCTCCCCTGCGGACCCACATGCAGAATGACCCGCGCCACACTGCCATCCTCGCCTTCCCTGCACCCCCATGGGCGGGGCGACGTGCTCACGCTCCCCTCTGCAGGCTGCCGGCCCCCTAAAGCTGCACTTTCCTCGTTCCGAGTCCCAGGGCAGGACATCACGGGAAAGCGCAAGCCAGCCGACTGGCCGCAACGGCAGTTATGAGCGTGTTGTTATTAATTATTAATATATCAATACAATTAATACAGCGCCTCATGAATAATCCATGTGCTGGAGCTCCGGTCTGTGGAGGGCGTATGGGGAGGCTGCCAGGCCTGTGGGCAGATGGGGGGGGCTCCCCAAATACATGGACTCTCTGTTGTAACAGCCTTTGACCAAGTTTGCCGGGAACCCTGAGCAGAGCGTTTTGATGGACTTGCCGAGGATCCTGTCAGTGGGCCTCTTCTGCTGGCTCGGGGGCTCTGTCCCTGGGCCCAGTGGCAGTCCGGGCGAGGCCTGGTCCCCGTGCAAACCTGCACATCCCTCCCGCCTGCCACCAAGTTGGGGACAGGCAGGGAGGGTGGCCTCAGGGAGCTGTCCACAAGCGGGTCCTGAAAGTCATGCTCTGTCTCCCAGTTTTTACTACTCTCGATCCAGCGCGGTGCCCCCATGCCGGCCCGGCAGCACGGGCCTTCCCCGGCGGAGTTCCCACATCCAGAAGGCGCACCGTGTACCCAGGGTCCTTCGACAAACCACTGGCCCGGCCTGAAACAGGTGGTCGCCGGCCCTCCTGTCCCCAAGCTATCCCCAGCCCCATCCCGTCTGTGAGCAGCCCCTTCCCAAGCCAGGAGCCCCCCGGGACGGGGGTGGAGGCACTTCCCATGTGGGGGCAATGACACCCGGGATGTACAAATGCAGCTGCTGTTTTTGTGAGATTATAATGACAGATGGGATTGATCGGAAACTGGGCCAGGTGAGCAGCAGACGTGACCTTCGCTGAGAGGGGCCCGAAGGTCGGTACTGGGACTGGGGAAGGGGCACACCGGGGGCAGCTGGAGTTATTGAGTATGTGATCTTGGGGTGCAGCTAGGGGAGACCCCAGGCAGGCAGGAGACCACAGTCACTCTTCTGGAGGTGACGGACGGTGCTCCCAGCTCACCAGGGGAATTGGGTTTGCATCCCAAGGGCTCCCGCGACCCCTCTGCCCCCAGATTCCCCACTGAGGACTGGCGGGCCAGGCCACATGGGACAGAGCAGGGCCGGGTGGAGGTGGCCCACACAGGCTTGCTGGTCCCGCCTCCCCCAGGGTCCTGGTCTCCCAGTAGGACAGTGGCATGTGGGCCGGGCCGGCCTGCAGCTATTGGGGTGGGCGGGCGGTGGGTGGAGGTCCCCCATTCCCTGAGCTCTCTCTGGTCCTCAGGCAGGTACCAGTCTGTCCAATCCAGGCCAGAGGGGCTCCGACACCCAAGGCCCGCGGTGGCAAGAACAAGTGAAGACAGAGATGCCCGCTCCTTGGGGCAACCCCCTCACTTTTGGTTCCAGGGACCACAATCCCGCTGAGGGGTTGCAGGATCCACTGTGCAGGTGGCCCTAAGAACAGCCAGCCTCCCCGACAAAACCGAGCGGGGCCCGGTGCCCCTCCCCCCGGTGTGTGACAAAGGCCCGGCATTCTTGGTACCCGTTTTTCACCGTGGACACCGGCTTGGCCCGCCCCTATGGCTGATGTCAGTCTTGGTGTTTTTGGTGTGCCTCACGAACAGGCTTGGGGGACGGGCCTAGACTCCTCACTGGGCCCCCCTTTTCCTCCATGCTGGCTGGAGCCCCCCTCTCCACGCCCCGCTGGGAAGGACTGTCCCAACCCCGGCCCTGACATGTCCTCCAGCGGAGCCACGGTCCCTCCGCCTCACACCCCTTCTCCTGCCCCACCCACCCTGTTAGGGGTGGTCTCCTGCCTGCCCCCCGCCTCACTCCCACCCTCAGGAGGACGGGGCCCTGGAAGGAGGGGCCCAGGTTGGAACAATCTCCCGGTACTGGGGCTACTGTAAATCCTGCTCCCAGGAAAGTGAGCTGTTTGTGGGGGAACTGCGTGCACAGGCAGCCCCGAGAGGCCTTGTCCTCCCCGGGGTGAGCAGCCCCCACTTGGCCTCACAGAGCCCCCAGGGGGCTGTCCTGGCTTGGCGGGTACTAGGTCGGGGCCACGGGGGGTGAGGGGCTCCCCGGAGCCTCCGCTGTCATTCACCACACGTCCACCACACGGCTAATAGCATGTGGCTGGTGGGCTCACCCACGCGCTCGGCTTGGCCAGGGGTGCAGGGGAGACGCAGGGGGGCTAAGAACAGTTGCATGTTTCTAAATGACGGGGACAATCCCAGGGAGGGCAGCCCTGGCTGGTGTGGCTCAGCAGACTGAGTGTGGGTCTGAGAACCAAAGGGTCGGCGGTTCAATTCCCAGTCGGAGCACGTGCCTGGTTGCGGGCCAAGTCCCCAGTCGGGGGCGCATGAGGCAACCCCACACTGATGTTTCTCTCCCTCTCTTTCTCCCTTCTTTCCCCAGGGCGGCCCCTCAGGCCCCCAAGCACCAGCCCCCCTGCCCCTGGTGCCAGGCTGAACCCAGGAAGGAGATGTGTGTTGGGGTCCCCCCAAACCTCAGCACCCCAAAGCCGAGAGCAAGGTGTCCACCTTGCCATCTGCAAGGCCTGTTTTCCCTGTGGTCCCCTCATGAATGTTGGGTGTCTGGTAGCTCCCTCAGATGCTCCCCGGCTTCTCTGGGCCCTGCTTTTCCTATCCACCCGGGGAGCCCCACCCGCTGGCTATCCTGGGACCTGAGTGACCAAAGTGACATCGGGACAGGCACGCCTCCTGTCTGAGCCTTCCCGGCCACCTCACGGGGGGCCCTCAGGTCACCAGCTGGGGGGTGTCTAGGGAGCGGGGCTACAGGGGGCGGGGCCACAGGGAGGACCCTACAGGGGCGGGGCCCACAGGGTCCTGCTCCAGGACACACTTTTCAAGTAGCACCTTGGTGTGAAGATGAACGTTTATTTTCTCAGTAACCTGAGGAGGACTCAGCCGCCACCCTGCCACCTCCCTGGGTGTGGGGGCCAGGAGCGAGGGAGGGCCTTTCCGAGGACCCCGGGCCCAGAGGAGGGTGGCTGTCTCAGTCCCGCGGTCCCTGGCCTCCATGGGGTCGGGGTTCTTACTTGCAGCTGACCGGCCCCGCCGGGCCTCCTGGCGGCCGCCGGGACTCCTGCCGGGCATCGGCGCGATCAATGCGCAGCTACAGCTGGTTGAAGGGGACCAAATCCATCGAACAGTTGATTTGGTTCCATTTTACCAGCTTTAGCAAAGCATTCGGCTCCCGGGTCTGCGGGGACCAGTGGCGTCCACGGTGACGGTGGCTCCCGAAGAGACGAGGGACGAGCCGGGCCCGTCCCCCTTGAAGCGCCGACCCGGCTGAGGGGCCCCCGAGTTCCGCAGGGCCTGAGCGTGAGAAGGGCAGCCAGGATGGGGGCGTGGCGGGTCACAGCCCAGGAGCACACAGCCAGACTCACATGCTCAGACATGCGTGCTCCCAGCCCCCCACTGGATCCACCTGTGGGGACCCCTGGATGTCTGGAGGGGCCAAGCGCAGAGGCCCCCTTCCCGTCAGTGACGCTTCCCCACCCTGCTTGTCACCTGCCTTCCGTCAGGTGCCCAGGGCACCCGCCAGTCTCAGTCCTGGGGCACAGCCGAGATCGGCAGGCCCTACCCTCACGGGGTGTGCGTCCTGCGGAGATGGGGCCCCCCACAGCTCTGGCCCTTGACCCCCTCCAGCCTGACCAGGTCCTCAGCCCCGCCCGGTCCCCGTCACTGACTCGGAGAGCACAAGGTCTGCTTTAGAAAACTGGTTTTCCTGCCAGCGCCTAGTTCATCAGAGGCAACGAGTGACGAGGGGACAGCAGCTCTGGCAGGGCTGGGGACGCGATGTCCCATGTGTGTGGACGTCCCTCTGGGTACAGACAGGCCTGACCGGCGGGGTGGCTGCCGTGCCCTTGGCTGTCCTGCACGGCACCCCTCTTTCTCCGTCTCTCTGGATGCTGCGGGGACAGACACTTGGGCAGTGGGGACCAGGGCGCAGCATGACGCCCCCCCTCGCCCCCACGTTCCCCACCCACAGCCCCCTCCTCAGGGGGCTGAGTGGGACTGTGTTGTAGGGACCCCTCTGTCATCGCTTTGGCCTTTCGCCTCCAGATCAGCTCCCTGAAGTTCACCTGAAGTTCAGCAGGAGCCCAGGTGGGCTCCGGCCCTCCCAGCCTCCCCCCAAGACCAGACAGGTGGCTCCTGGACGACAGAGGGGGTGGCTGGACCCCACTCTGCAAATGCCTCTCCTGCTTTATCCCCGGAAGCACAGAGGCAGGGGCAGACCCCGGGCCCCATGAGTCAGCCCCACTGGTGCTCCAGGGAAGAGAGTGAGGAGCCCGGGCCACTGCCACTGTCACCGATATTACCAACAGGGCACAGACGGGACAAGAAATGAACCGCCTCATGCCGCCGTGGTTGGGGGAGGGCAGAGGGCCAGCAGCTGCACCCATGGACCGCCACCCCCAATCCAGCCTCCACAAAAGCCCCACGGCCAACACTGCGCAGCCCACATGGGGTCCCCCCGGACCCCCTGCTGATTGACTCCGCATGTCACCCGGGTCAGGAGGAGCTGCCCCCGGATTAGAGGCCTCTGCCTCCGCGGCAAGGCCTCACGCTGGGCCTGTGCCACAGGAGTCCAGTCCACGTGCAGCCTGGCCGGGCCCTGATCAAAGCCATTCGGACGCCAAACCAAAAGGAGGCGACCGACCGCCAGGCCCAGGCTTGAGGATCAGGGCCAGGGGGTCTCGGGCGAAGACCCGGAGGGTCGGCGTCGCCAAGGCGCACAGCGAACCCAGGCCGCTCCACCACGGGCCCCATTCACGCAGTGCGTGGCCACGCAGCCTCGGGCGACAGCGGATGCACCGCGGCCAGGCTCACACGTAGAGCCGTCCAGCGGCTCCCAACCTCCCAAGTATTGTTTCCTTTCCTCTCTGAAACAGACCAAGACACCAGCGTCACACAGGCCGCAGCTCAGAGGCCAGGTGCCTTCTCGGTGCCCGATCCCAGAACCCCCGCTCCAGTCCCAGGCCGCGCACTCCCCTCCCCCAGTGACCTCCAGGCAGCCCGAAGCCCCGTTGCTGCTGCTCCGGGGCCATTGACCCCAGAGCACCCCACAGACAGCAGGCAATGCCCCTGCCAAGCCATCCCCGAGGCCAGCAAACCTGCCGCAGCGTCTGCATTCACAGGGGCAGTGCCTCTGGCCGGAACAGACACTTGCCCAGGGCCAGCCCGGGCCTGGCCATGTGCTCTCACACCCCCATCCCCACCTGTTTTCACATGGGTACAAAAGAGGGGGGCTGCAGCTCCTACGGTCGGTGCATTTTATGAACCAAACAATTAACTTGGTTTTAAAACATCTGCTGATGGAATCACCCCACACAGGAAGTACACTCAGCATTTTAAAGTAACAACTGACACCAGACACGGGACTTGCTACCGAAAACACCAGCAGCCCTGCTGAAAATCAATAGAAAATTAGATGCTCTGAAAATGCAGAGTGTGTCCAATTAGTTACAACCAGGACAACGGCGATGGAGATGGATCCAGAGCTCAAGAGCTTCCCCCTGGACGCGCTGCCTGTGGAGGCTGGGTCCCACACACCCACAGCGGGCGGTCACGTACCAACGCCCCTGGGCCAAGCAGCAGCCGCCACCACCTCCAGGAAGCCCTCCTGCATTTGATCAGGGTCTTAGTGCCAGACTTTGGACACAGTGAGTAGGACCTAAACATGCCCTGGCCAGGTGACCTGAGCCATACCCTGTGGCCCTTCCCCCTTGCCACCCCCAGGTCTGACCATTGGTGGAGTAGAGGATGACCTTGGGCTCCGTAGCACCCACCTAGCTGGGCGTCCTAGGGGCTTCCTTGGCCTCTCTGAGCCTCAGCTCCCCATGTAGGGGTGCCAGCCCCAAATTGCCACTTTATGCCTCTGTCAGCAGGGGACCCTGGCCACGTCCCTTCTTCAGGGCATGGCGTTTATTTCAGGCAAAAACCACACAGGACCCTCCTCCCCAGGGGAAAGTGTCACTGACCCCAGCATCCGGAGTGACAACATGACTCTTACTTCTGTTCAAGGACAATCGGCAGCCAGGCACACCTGCCAGAAAGATGCTGCCTGTGTAGACCACATGGCAGAGGCAAGGCTGCCCCTGCACCAGCCATCACAGACACAGGCCCCAAGACAAAGGCCAGGGCATGCCAGATAGGTGGCCCTCCCACCCTCCAGCCCTGTCTGAACACGCACCTGGCCAGGCAGGTCCCACCTGGTGGCAGCCTCCTCCTCCATGGGCCCCTGGAAGGTGCCACCACCTCGTATCTGGGTTTTTTTTTCGTTTTTGTTTTTGATTTTTTTTTTACTACAAAGCTTTTAAAATGTAAACCTCCATAACCCACTGTTTCTCCAGCAGCAGCATTACCTATTAGCACTCAGATTCACCACTAAATTAATTTTTAATTTCAGATTTTGGTTAATTATTAAAATAAATAGCAGAGACTTACGGTTAGTCCCGGGAGTGTGAGCAGCCCTGGTTAGGTGAGCGGAAGGAACCTTCCTGGGGGCTGCTCAGGGGCTGCAGCGGTCAGACGGGGGTGTCTCAAGGGAGACCCCCAATTAAAAGGCAAAAGGAGCGCCCCCCTAAACCACACCATTCCTTATTATCACCAACGCGGACCCAGCCAGACACCCAGCAGGACACACTCAGCCCAGTTTTGTGACTTTTCTGTCTAGTCAAAAAAAAAAAAAGTATTATTTCTCAACCCTGATAAAAGTTTAATACAGAGTTATGCGGGTTTTTAATAAACTTGTCAACAGCAGAGCAGGGCAAATGGATGGGGATAAATTCTGCCTCAAACAGACCCAAAGAGCCGGGGACGGGGCGGGGGGTGCAGAGACCACAGAACGGTGGTGCTTTCTTTGCAGAAGCGGCAGGGCAGATCTCCACGTCCCATCCCCGCGAAGACCGGCCTGCACAAGCGGCATAATTTGAGGAAAGAGATGTGTTTGGCCGAGACCCGGATCAGAGGACCCTGAGGTCAGGAAAGCTGCCTGACATCCCATTCGCTCGCAGAGAAAACCCCGCAGGAGCCCGGGCTGAGTGCAGGGGGAGCCGTGGCTGCAGGGCACCCAGCATGGCCACCACAGGCCCGAGCGGCACACACATCGGACGTGGTGCCTGTCCTGGAAAAGGGTGCTCTGCTCACCCCCCAGCTTACTGAGGGCTTCAGGGTGGGGAGGCGTGAATGACGCAGCTACCTGTCCCTGGCCACGGGCCCGGCCCCCGCGGCTGGCTTCAGGTGCTCAGCGGGTCCCCTCACTCCCTTACTCAGCATCTGAAGGGCCTCTGCTCACAGGCCTGGCAGTGGTTTGAAGTTCCACCGTTCGAGATTCGCTTCCTGGTTAAAGGTGGAGGGAGAGCAAGATGCCCTGGGAAGGAGGTGACCAGCTGCTGGCCTACGGCCGTACAGCTTGGGGGTGTGGTGCTCCGTCTAGCGCAGAAGGGAATGGCTGGGGGCAGACCAGGATGGGGACAGGGGACCCTAGTGACAGCCTTTGCCTGCTGCCGGACTGAGCAGGGGCAGCTTGCTCGGCCCCAGCCCTCAGAGGGCAGAGGCCCCGCTGGACCCGCAGAGATGGACAACAGGGGGTCTCTGGGTCCCACCTGGTTCTGACACCTGAGAAGGGGCAGGTGAGGGGTGGACAGAGCTCAGAGCCTCACCTGGCCTGGCCTGACCTGGCCACTCCAGCTTCAAATGAGGGCACTTCAGTGGCGGCGGGGTTCGAGGGGGCCACCCCTGAGCCTCCCGGCCCAGAGTCATCCAAGTTCAGCGTGTCCAAGAGGACAGCTGAGAACGTGGACTATTTATACCGGCCGTGGCGGGCGGCGGGCGGCTGGAGAGACAAGCAGCCTGGTCACCATATGTGGGCATGACCAACAGCGTGCAGGCCGCCAGGGGACGAGGGCCCAAACCACGCATCTGTCCTGGGCGTCCTTGAACCTCACCAAGTCCCCGCTGACCCCCCTCCCTGTGACAGGTTCCAGGGCAGCTGCCTTGTCTCCTCCCTGCAGTTTAAAAATACTCCGGGTCATTGTCCCGCTCGTCCTCAGCTGTCCTCCGCACCGGCACCCTCACACGCACACGCACACGCGTGCTTGGACCCCAACCTCATCACTGGCTCCGCCCCATGCTTCAGGTCTAACCTCACGGTGGGTGACCCCAGACTCCCGACCACCAGGTACTTCGGGTGTCCGCCCCCCTGGATGGAGACAAGGCAGGGACCTGCCCACCAGCCCTTCTGCAGTGGGCCTTCTTTCTTCTGTCCTCTCCCTGGGCTGGACACCTCTCTGCCTCGTGTTCCTGGCCTCAGGGTCCCATACACCCAGCCGGACCCCCTCTTAGCGCAGGAAGCAGACCTAACCTGAGTCTCAGTTGGGCCTCTGAGAACCGGGCGCGACCGGCCCGATTAGCAAGCGCTCCAGGGAACTGGAGCCTCTGTGCGTGGCTTTGCTACCCTGCCACCCGGAGCCTCTGAAGAGCTGGCCCTCCTGTCCCCACCCTTGAGACTCACAGCCCTGCATGCCGCCTGCAGCTGCGCCGGCACTGCAGCAGCCGGAGTGCTAGCCGTCCGCTGCAGCGCAGCTCTGCCCCGCCAGGCCAGCGGCCGGCCTGCCCTGGGTCCCAGAAGGGCGCTGAGGTAGCCCCCACTGGGCACGCCGGAGCACAGCTCAGGGGCAGTTCCGCCCGGCCAGGTCCCAGGCCTGCAGGCAGCGAGGGAAACCCAGAGCTGGACGCAGGGGAGCAGACAGACAGCAGAGCCGCTGGGAGTGCTGAGGCCGTTCCGCAGGCCCCCATCTAGGAGGACCAAGGGCAGTTACCAGGGCGGGGGCCCTCGGAAAGCTGGCATGTCCCCTGTGGGACGTGTGTCCATTGGGAGAAGGCTGAGTCAGCATGCAGCTCCTCTAGCCGGGGACCCTGCTGACCCTTTCTTCGGAAGTGGCTGCAATTACTGCAACTCCACCAACCCCGCCCACTCACCACAAGGCCCCGCCCACCACCCACTGGCCCCGCCTACCCCACTTTCCTGCCTGGCCAACCTCTCCACACCCCCACTTTCCTTGCCCTGGCCCTAAAGACTCCTCAGGGTCCCTCATTTTTCATGTAGGACATTTGGGGGGTGTTTGTGGGGGCATATTTGCAACTCAGGCGAAGTTCACCCCCATTGACTACACGGTGGTGGTGCAAGATGCCTGTCCTGCGGGTCCCTCTGACCCGCTAAATAGTCTGCCTTCAGCACGTCCTACTTGTGGGACTGGCCGTTTCAAAAAATCGCAAGTGCCCCCCTTCTACCAGCCCCCCACTTTGGAAGTCCTGTGCAGTAGCCGGGGCCACAGGCTCCCCCATGGGAAGCGGGTCACTCAGAGATCACAGGCCCCCTGCATCGGACCCTCAGCCCTGGGCCCCGGCGGTCTCCCTCCGGGGTGCACGTTTCGCTGGGAGCGTGTGCTGTGGACGGAAAGTGCCAGGGAACCCACCCCTGAAGTCAGGAGCCTCACAGTTCTCAGAGCTGCCGCTTCCCCCCGTGGAACCTGGGCCTCCTTGGGCTGCTGCGGGGCCACGTTCTAAGGCCGGCCCGTGTGCCATCCACTCTGAGAGCTCAGGGAACGGGACACAGCCACCTCGCCCAACCCCAGCCACACAGACACCCACCCGGGGGCGTGGCAAGGCCCCCGCGGGTCCTGCTTTGATGCCACCAGGTCACACCGCAGCTCCTTCCCTCTGCAAGTCTCCAAACCTGGCAGCAGTTAGGGGTGCCTGTGCCATCCTGGAAAAGCACCCCCGGGCAAAGACTGCCACTCCCCTCCTCTTTGGCAAGGAAAGGCCTGAACACCCCACACTGTCCTGGGGACCCCCGGCCCCTCCTCCTGGAAAGCCAGAGTCGGAGCCTCCAGTGCAGACACGGCAGCCGGGTGTGGGCAGCATGCAGTGAAGCAGCAGCCCCCAGGAAAAGGGGTCCCTCCGCAGCAAGGGGACTCTGGCCCACTGCCCGTTCAAGGGATGCCCTCTGAATGCGGCGGGGCAGGAGACGGGGTGGGGGGGGGGCAGCTCCTGGCTGAGGAGGCCACGGCCCCCTCCCTGCAAGCGCTCCTTCTCCGGCTCAGTCCGACCGAGTTCCGAACGCTAATGCTTTCATTCCTACACCGCATCCTGCCATAAAGCCCTAATGTGCGGCGGGGCGCGTCCAGGGGAAGAGCGGCCTCTCTGCAGCCGGCCTTGGCGGGCGCGCGCCCGGCTACTTCCCTCCCTGTGGCCGGAGCTGGAAGTCAGTGGGGCAGAAATGACCTTCTCGGGGATGCTGCACTGACCCCTCCAGGCCCGGTGGCCAGAAGAAGGCAGCACCCGAGGACAGTCCTACCTGGCCCTGCTGCTGGCGGTGGGGCTGGAGGTGAGGTGCCCAGATGCTGGGAAGGGCCCCAGACCAGGGAGCCCCCCTGGACCTTGACTGCAGTCCACCCCGGGGCGGTGGGAGCCGAGTGCCAGCTTGGAACCAGCCTCCTGTCCTTGTCCCGGCCTCCTTGGCATGGCCTCGGCGGCGCAGGGAACCTGGCTGCCCCTGCCCAAAGCTTACAGCAGCGAGGGAGGGGCCTGCCCCCCACCACCCGAGGGATGAATTCCTGCCAAAGCTCAGGGCGTGGGAGGGGCGGGGTCACCTGCGTGGGCAGTGACCTCAGGGCCAATGGACAAGCGGAGGCACACACGTCGGGACAACAGTCCTGGGTCCGGGGAGGACATGAGGACACGCCCTGGGCTGGGCATGCTCCATTGGGGAGCCAGAGACTGACACCAGCAGACACCCCTCCCACCGCGGCCTGGACCCGCCGGCCACCATGAACCTTCCGCCCTTGGCTCCTGCGGGGACCGGCCGCGCACACTGGACTCAGCGTCTTGGCATCACCATTCAGCCGTGGGGTCCACAGGATGTCACCCCAGCCCAAGGGGCCTGGGTCCCACGCGCTATCGGCACTAAGCAGCCGGTGCTGTCCTTCACGGTGAACATGCGCAAGCTGAGCCGGTGAAAACACAGAAAAGTAGTGGGCTGGGGTGGGACGTGGGGCGAGGTGGGCCCGCCCCAGCACGGCCCGACTCAGACCTCTGCTTCCGGTTGTCACCGCCATGGAGCCCAAGGTGCCCTCGGGTACTGGAGGGGGAGGGGCCGGGGGCTACAGGTGCCTCAGACCCTGCACACGGCTGCTGCCCTCCCAGCGCCCACCCCCAAAGGTCAAGCTACACGTGTCTGGTCACCTCCACCTCACCAGGTGGCCCCTGAGGGCACAGCCTCAAGCCAGGGAGCATGGTTCCTGCAAGACACCTCTCAGCTGCCGGTCCTCCCCACATCCCGTCGCCCAGCTGGCTTGTCCTTTGGGGAACAGGCTGCTTTCCTCGTGCCTCTGGGCAGTGTTCTGTCCCCGTCACACAAACAGCCCTTTCTGCTGGCAACCGACCCCTCTCAGGGTGTTGAAAAGTGATACTCCCAGAGGCACGCCACCCCGTGTCCCCACGCCAAGGCGCCCCCACACAGCCCCAGCCCCCTGCGCCCCCGCGTGGACCCCGCGCCTGCCACAGGGCCGCCCCCCCTCTGCCGCAGTCAGCACGCTGAATATTTAATGCCTGACGAATACTTCCACCTGCTGACACAGGCAAAGTGACAGAACAATGCCGGCAGGGGACAGGGCCGTCACCGGGGCCCAGGCAGCCTGCCACCCAGGCCTCACCCGGCCACAGCCGCCGTCTGCCTTCTGTCCCCCAGGAGGCCCCCTCACTCCGGCGACCGAGTCCCCGACCTGAAAGACATACTTCTTTACATTCCATAGCTTCGCAGGTCATATGGGCATATAAAGAAGTATGTCTCCCGGGCGGGCAGTTCCACGCGCTCAGCTCCGCGGGCGCAGACCGGGCCCCGTGGCGGGTGGGGAGGGCGGCACGGGGCCTGGGTTCCTGCCCAGCCACACCCCGGAGCCCTCCCTGCTCGGGCTCAGGCCGGCACACCCCACCTTGGGCTCCCGCCATCCCAGGAGCTCTGCGGGCGGTCTCTGCGACCTCGGTGCCACCCTCCCCCCTCCCTCTCTCACACAGGCAGAGTTGGGGAGGCTGAAGCAGACCGTGCACCCCAGAAAGTCCGGAGAACCCCTTCGAGCCCCGACAGCCATGAAGTGTTGCATCAGTGGGACGAGAAAGGGCCCAGGCTGCCACCTCCCTCCCTCACCCTAGAGAAGGGGGTAGCGCTACCTGCCCCCCAAGATGGTGACAGCCCCCTCCCTCTCCCCTGCCCCGGGCACACTCATCCCTGCCGGGGGGCCCGGAGAGGACCCTCATCCTGAGCAGTCGGGCAGCACGGTGGCCCACGGGACGCACCCTCACCGTAGGCCCAGATGGGAGGCAGCCCCAGGAGACCCGAGACAGGGACAGGGCTTACCTGGGCAGCTGGGCGCCTCTGGGGCAGGTCCGTGGTGGTGTGCCTCCAGGAGCAGGCGCACAAGGGCGGGGCTCGGGGATGCTGTCTTGGAAGACACCCCAGTCCCCGGAGGGCGGCCAGGGCTGCTGGGAGGTGCCCCCCGGCCGGCTGCCTCGGGGCCTGAGCCTGGTCACAGAGCGGACGCCCAGGGGGCGGGGGACTGGGCTGGCTCCTGCTCCCCCACGCTTCCTCCTCCTCCTCCTCCGCTGTCTTCACCCTCTCCCCCCCCTCCACTCCTGGCGTCACCACATCGCCAAGGGCCCTGGGACAATGCTTGCACAGGCCGGCGGTGCACGGGGGGCACCCGGGCCCTGGCCCTCACCTGGCCCCTCGCGGCCTGTGCCCAGCCCCCACCAGGCCTGATCAATACCAATTTACAGTGAAACGCGGGCCACCTTCCTGTTAATGATTTCCCCTGTGTTCACTGGCTTCTAATGAACCCGTTAAAGAGGGTTTAAGTAAACTTAGCAAGTGGCAAACGAAGCACGTTTGAATACTTAATTGTGCCAACACGTCCTCCCCGCATTTCCAGATCAGCCCTGGGTAGAGACGCACAGGCCCCTCTCCCCAACTTCCCCAACTTCCGCAGCCACCCCGAAGCTGGGAGCTCGAAACTGTGGAGGAGCCAGTCCCTGGGTGGGAAGGCAGCCACCCCATCTGTCGGAGGGAGAAGCCCACGGGTGCCGGGAGCAGCGTGGGAGGTGACCTCAGCACCGCCCAGGGGAGGCCCGCAGGGGAGGCCAGGCACGAGGGGTCACTCATGGTGGGGCACCTGCAGAGGCAGGGCAGGAGAGCCGCTCGCTGGGGGGGAGCGGGAAGCGCAGACACAGGGGCCGGCGGCTGGGTGCTGGTCCTGGGGGGCTGGGAGCGGGCCCTGACTCGGGGACAGGCCCCGGGCCTGAGCAAGCTGCCAGGGCCCTTCCTGTCAGCAAGACAAGAGCCGGGGGCCCTGCCTGCCCCCCCCAACGCGGCAGCCGGCCTGTCCCTCCCAGAGAGGGCATCAGGACGTTGCGGTCACCCGGGCAGGACCTGTGTCTGTGACTTCCCAAGCCCTGGCTGGAGTTCTCCGCAGGGGTGTGGGGGCAGCACTGCCGCGGGGCCCCACGCACAGGGAGGAGCAGCCAGGCACGAGGAGCGTCTCCCACTTCTGTGTGGTCGCTCTGCACCTGCCTCTGGCCAAGGATAAAATGGGCGCCGGGCACCTCCCCCCGACCTCTCGCCCCCGGTGTGCCCCCTCGGGAGAGCTTCCCCTTGAAGGGCATCCAGGTCTGAACATCCCGGCCGCCCCCTAAAAAACGAGACTCAGCGGCCACTGCTCAGGCCAGGACCCCGCCTCGCCCCTGCCTCCCAGGCCCACGCAGATGGTGTCTGGAGGTCAAGGGACAGTTGGGGGCCCCAAAGGTCTGGAGAGTCCCCCCAGGTCCAGCAAGAGCCCCTATGAGCTTCCACCTGCTCACAAATGAACCTCGGCTACTTCGCAAAAGTTTTCCATCTGGACAGAAAAGCAGCACCGAGCCGCCTCCCAGGAGCCCCTGCGGGCAGTGAGCTGGCACCGGCCCCTGGCCGCCCCCAGCCCCCCAGGGAGCAAAGGTCCTGGTCCCCTGCGGAGACCTCGCCGCTGCACCCCCCCTGGCGCCCCAGGCCCCGCCCACGTGCACCCCGCTGTGCCCGCCCAGCGTAGGGACCCTCCGGACCCCGGTGGGAGCCACAAAAGTCCAGAGACCCGGCCTGGGGCAGCCCTGCCACTCTGCGCCAGGCCCCCGCCCCGCACCGCCGTCAGTGCCGCAAGTCCAAGGGAAGTTCGGCCGCTCGCCGGTCTGGGCGGCGCTCTGTCGCCCGGGGCAGGTTCACCGCGCCCGCCCCAGCCCCCGCCCCCCACCCCAGCGACACGACCCCCGTCCGCCAGGCGTCGGGAGGCGGCTGCCGGCTCGCCGGGCGCCCGCCTGTCAAAGTTCGCGCATCCCCGTTGGACGCGCCCTCCCGGCCTGCCGGCTGCTGGCTCTGCAGTTTTCCGATGCGGACGCCGCCGCGAGCCAGAGCAAACTCCGAGGCGCCCCCGCCGGGGCCACGCGGCCCGCGCCGCGGCTCCCCGCGCGCCGGGCACACCCCCGCCGCGGCGCGGCAAGTTTTTGGGGGCAGCCGGGCGGGCGGCGCGGGACTCACCGAGGAGCCCCTCCAGCCGGGCTGGCGACGCCGGCTGCGGGCGCAGGGTCGCGGCTCGCGGTACGATGCGCCCCGCGCGGCGCTCCGGGAGATGCTGCAGCCGCGGCAGCGCCATCCACCCTCTCCCGGAGCCAATCGCGAATGCAGGGGTGGGGGAGGCCGGAGCTCCCGATGCACTCGCACTTGGGGGTGGGGGAGGCAGAGAGAAAGAAGACACCAGGCACCCCCTCTGCGCACCCCTGCCCTTCCCCCAGCCCTCCTGCCACAGCGCAGCCTGAGCAGGGAGCTCTCAGCGAGCAGAGGGAGAGCAGAGAGGGGGAGGGAGGGAGGAGGGAGCGCGGAGTGGCAGGCAGCGCAGAGGTAAGGAGCAGCGCCCCGGCCTCCCGCACACCTTGCACCCCTCCGGGCCCGGGGCTCCATCCGCCCGCAGGGTGCTCCGGCACCCCCAGCCAGGGTCAGCCCAAGGTAGAGGTCAGGCTGGAACAAAAGGGGACATCTGGGGCGCGTGCAGGCTCACACATGCACGCAGGCGGGGGAGGGGACCGTGGGGAGGGCTGACCCCAGGCCCCAGTGGGCGTGGGGCCCCCTGGTGTCCGGAGCAGGCCTCACCTTTGCGGTCCTTATATACCCGGCCAAGCATCCCAAACACGCGGCTGGCCAAGTGGCCCCCTCGGGCTCTGCTCCCTGACCATATTTAGTCAAGCAGGGAAAAAATAGCCTGTCAGCTGGGCTGCCGGCTGGCCGGCCACCGGGAACGGGTGGGTGCGCCAGCACCATTGACGGCGGTCTGGGCCCAGGCGGCCATCGCGGCCCCTCGAGGCCCCTCCCCACCGGCTTCCCACTGGCTGTCCCTGCCCTGCCATCCCCCTGCTATTTTTAGCCCAGCCCTGTTCAGAGGCCCTCTCAGCAGCCTGGCACAGCCTCCGGGGCCACGCAGCCCATTCCCAGGGGTGCCCTGGGGAGACCCAGGTGACTCCCGGGGCACGGGCTGGGCGGCGGAGCCGGGGCCTCCTTCCTGCTCTCGGCCTCTAGGAAGCTGGGTGCTACCCACCTGGCGTCCCCTGGGCTTTGCCCTTTTGTCCAGAATCGGGGACCAGGTTTGGTAGTGACAGGCCGCCCAAGTCTCTGGAGGCTCCCAAGCCAGCCCTGAGTAGTGACGCCCACAGGTCACCTTGGACAGGAAGCCAGGCCGCTGAGCCGCCACACGCCGCCGGGCCTGCAACCGGGGCACGTGTGTGAGTGGGAGACCCCGAGGCCACGCCCTGGTCGCTGCCGGGGCGCCCCCATCTCCAACAGTGTGCGGGGTGTGTCCTCCCGGGGCCAACTGTCCCCCACAACTGAGTGAGCTGGGCAGGTCTCCTTGCTTTCCTGGGGCCCCCCAGGACGCAGGACAGGGGCCGAAACATCAGGGTGAACCCATTCCCTGACGGGGGCAAAAGCCTGCAGGAGCCAGGGCGCGGGGCGTGAGCATCTGTCTGTCCCGACCGGGCGAAGCCCAAGGCCCTAGCGCCCACTGCGATTCCACAACCTCCGCCCGCCCCTGTGCCCCGTGCCCCGCAGGTGCAGCGGGGACCTTCTTCGTGGCTCACCCCTGGGCCAGGAGGGCAGGGAGGGTGGTGGGGTCTCAGCTGCCTCTTGGAGAAGGCTCTGGACAGTGGGGCGGTGGGGGGTCGAGGAGGGGGCTGGGGAGGCAGGGCCGGGCCAGCCAGGTGGGCCGAATCCTGGGGAAGCTCGGCGCGGCTGTGAGACCAAGATGGGGACACAGCCAGGCTCTGCTCCCAGGCCCACGGGCCCAGGGCCCAGCTGGGGGCTGTGGCTGTTTGCCCTGAGGGTGGTGGGAGCCCCGAGTGTCTCTAGCTGCCCCCACCCAAGCACTTCTCTGGAAACCAAAGAGCGGCTGGCCTTCAGCTGACAGCGAGGGAATAGCTGGTGCGAGAAGTGGTGTCGGAACGGCCCACACCCGCCTGTCCCCTGTGACCCTGGTCCTTCCCCTCTGCCTTCCTGCTGCCCCGGGCAGGCTGGCTCCTACAAGCGAAGCTCCCAGGCAGAGGGAGGTGTGGGGCCGGCCCGGCCATGAATCAGCTCTGTGACCACCCTCCTGCTGGTGGCCGGCACTCACAGACTGGGGCGGGGGACTGGGTGTGTGGCGGGTGTCTGGAGGTCCCCCAGGTCCCAGGACAAGCCGGATGACAGAGCTCCCCACAACCATATGCAGCCTTTCTGGGCACCCCAGGGGCTCCCTAGGGATTATCTGTTGGTCTTCAAAGCAGTGCTAAGGGGTGGGCACCCTGTGACCACACTTCACCGAAGAGGAGCTGGGCTCAGAGGGGCCCAACTCACCCAAGGTCACAGGGCCAGGGGCAGAGCTGGGCAGCGGCAGACAGTCTGGACTCTGCTTCCTCCTGAGCCCCGTAAAGACTGACCCAGAGTCCCCTGCTGCGGGCACCTGCAAAACTACCCAGGGTGACTGCCATGTTGGGAAGGCGCAGAATAGGCCAAGGCCCCCCAGTGACACCCCACCAAGGACAGGCCACCCTCGCAGCCATGTGGGCGGGCGGCTCTGTACCCCCCAGATGGGCCACGCGGTCCCTACGGCTGCTGAGAGCTCGGAGCAGGGCGGCCTGGCTGCAGACGCGCATCCCTGACCCGCGGCAGCTCCGTCACTTTCGGTTTTAGCAGCCACACGGGGCCGCGGCTTCTGTGCTGGGCGCCGGCAGAGAGGGCGTGGGGTTGAACAGCGCACCGTGGCCAGAGATGGGGGCAGCAGGGAGGCCGGGGGCAGGGGCAGGGCTGCTCTGGAGGGAGTGAGTGTGCCATGGTCGGGAGCCCAGGCTGCCAGGCTGCCGGCCCAGACCAAGGAGACGCAGCACCGAGCGGCGGCCGTTCAGGCCCTGGCTGGCCCAGGAGAGTGTGCCCCTGAGATCTGCTGACTGAGTGGAGGTGTTTATGAGACAGAGCGGTGTCAGGTGAGGGGACCCCAGGGGTCTCTTTCCTGCATCAGAGAGGCCGGGTGGGAAGAAGAACCTTTACTGAGGAGAGGAGAAGTGGCCATAGGCCCGAGCCTTGTGGAGGAGGGATCGTCCCCCGGGGCCGGGGACGTGGGCCTGCCTCTCGGCAGCAGGAGGGGCCTGAGCGGGGAGGGGAAGGCCGTCCTGGTTCGGTTCCGAGCCTGGAGCCCGCTGCACACCCTGGGGGCCCAGGTATCGGCCTGGTGGCTCCGGGCACCTCGCCCGCCCCGGTGGGCCCTGGAGCTGAGCAGAGGGCGGACCACCCGCTGAAGAGCGGCATTTCCTGGAAGCCGAGGACAGTAATGGAGCCGTGAGCACGCCCCTGGGGGCAGTGGCTTCTGGCTGAGAGCGTTTCCTGAAGCGCGGTCCCCAGGGTGCAGGCCATGGCCCTTGCATGCTCATTCCGTCTTCCTGCTGGAAGAGAGAGGGGTCAGGCCCAGGAAGACCCCAGCGGAGCCGGCTCTGGCCCCACTCAGCGCCCCTGTTGGGGTGCGAGCCCCGACTCATGGTGGAGGAGGGTTGGGGGTGCATGGCGGGCTGCGAGGGGCACCTCTAATGCCTCTGAGCCTCCAGGTTGCCCTCTGTGACACGGGGCCGTGGCCCCTCCTGGTGGTGATGTCGGGGCTGAGCCGGGGGGGGCGTCGGCTCTGGGGGGGCCCGGGCTCACTCACCCACCTCAGTTCTCACCACACAGCGGGTAGAACGAAGGAATGAGTGGATGCCTGAGGTAAGTGCAGCTGCCCAGCGCAGCAATGGGCTAGGACCCGAGTGGACGTCTCCCCAAAGAAGACAGACAGCTGCCAACAGGCCCGGGAAAGGGGCTTGGTGTCCCTGGTCGCCGTGGAAACACAAGTCAGAGCCACGGCGAGGCACGTCCCGTAGCCACCAGGATGGCCGCAGAGCCACAGAAGCCCCGCAGCAGAAACTCACCAGTGTTGGCGAGGACGGGAAGGGGTAGGAAGCCCGCCTGTTGCCGGTGACAGCGGGGACAGGTGCGGCCACGTGCAGACGGCTCTGGTGGCTCCCCGCGGGTCACACATGTCACACTGGCGAGTCCCCTCCTGTGTTTGCGCCCAAAAAATGGAATCAGGACTCAGTTATTCACACACCAGTGTGAGGCGGGGACCGCCCGAATGCGCGTGTGCTGATAACCAGACAGACGCGCACGGGAGCTCTGGGGAGGGGGTGCCGGACGGAGGTGCCAGACGGGGACAGAGACAGTGTGGTGGCCGGGGTGGGGGGAGGATGTTGTATGAATTTCACTTCAATTAAAAAAAAAATCCCTGGCTGGTGTGGCTCAGTGGATTGAGTGCCAGTCTGCAAACCAAAGGGTCACCGGTTCAATTCCCAGTGGGGGCACATGCCTGGGTTGCAGGCCAGGCCCCCAGTAGGGGACGCATGAGAGACAACCAAACATTGATGTTTCTCTCCCTTTCTCCCTCCCTTCCCCTCTGTCTAAAAATAGCTAAATAAAATCTTTAAAAAACAAAAACAGTAAGTCAAGATGAGTCAAGCTCAGGGTCCAGCTTGTCCCCACTGACCCTCCGTGTGGCCTGGACTCAGGGCCGCGCAGACCCTGGGCACAGCCCCAGCTCTGAGGGCCTGACTGCCATGCAGGACACAGCCACCGACTTCTCCTCTCCCGACACCCAGAGCCCCAGCCCCACTGGGGCAGCGGGGGAGGTGGGGGAGGGGCAGAGAGGCCAGGGAAGGACAGGGACATCCCAGCACCCCAGTCCCAGATCTGCTGGGGACTCTGTAAGGACCTCACAGGCCCTGGCCCAGTCTGCAGCGGGAGTGTCCCTGTGGGGGACAGAACAGCGCCCCTCCCCACAGAGGCCCACACCCTGGCCCCTAGGACCTGCCACGGCGAATGTGTCATCTCAGCAGCAAAAAGGGCTTTGCAGGTGTGACTCAGTGAGGGACCCTGGTTACTAGGCGGAGTCACAGGGTCCTCACGGTTGGGGGGGCAGAGGTGGAGGGGGCTGGTAAAGTGGAGGCTCCAGCCCTGCCCACAGCCGGATTTACATTCCCAACTCCCAGGGCAGCGGGAGAGCAAAGGTGCTGTTTTCAACCACAAACTATGTGGCCATTTGCCACAGCAGCACCAGGGAGCCCACCCCCTGCATGCTCTGTCCAGGGGACCTGCCGGGCCTGGAGAGGACAGAGCCCGCACTGAGGGTGAGCAGAGCAGGGGGCGCTCCCGGGGGTGCCTGCCCCCAGAGACACCCACATGGGCTCAGGAGAGCAGGGTGGGCGGCCGTGGGTCCGGAAGGCCCTCGGACCGGGGCGGGTCTGGCCCACCCAGCTGTCGGCGGAGGTGAGGCAGCCGGAGGACGCCCTGCCCAGCCTCCAGCGGCTCCCAGCGACCAGCCCTTCCGTGCGGGGCTGGCCTGTGCCTGGGGCTGGCGGGGGGAACAGCCACAGCCAGGAGCAGTGGGGCCCAGGTGGCAGGACCACAGCCCCCTCTGAGGCCCAGAGGGGCTCCTGCAGCGATGGCTCTGGTGGGCATCTGCGTCCGGCCGGTGGAGAGCAGGCCCGTCCGCGGCCCGCACAGGCCCCGGCGTCCGGGGCAGCTCAGGGGAGGCGGTGGGCGACCTGGCAGCCCGAGGGGCAGAAACGCCCGAGGGACTGTGACCGCCACACACTCCCCGGGGGTCACCTGCTGCCAGCCCGCAGGATCCAACCCTCACGGGCACGTGCCACACAGATACGCACGTGACACACACACACACATGCTCACACACACAGTGCGTGCACACCCAACACAGCGGGTGGCTCGTAGAGAAAGTCCCGTCTCACCGCCGTGATATCAGCAGGCAGCCATTTGTTTCCAGAGCCGTCCTGTCCGGACTGGTGACAGCTTTCCTGTCATCCAGACGACGCGTCTGCGTCAGCGGGGGTGGGGCCCGACCCCCGTGTCACCACCTGGAACCTCCTGATGGGTCGGTGCCTCTGCGGTCCACACAGGGGGCTCGGTCCTGCTCCCAGTGAGCCCCTACTGCTGACCCAGCGCCTCTGGGGGGAGGGCCCGGGGGCGAGGGGAGCAGGGATGGGCTGGCCACAGAGGCGCTGGGGTGCAGGCTGAGCCCTGAGCCCCTGGGGGTCGCCCCAGGCTCTGAGGGCAGAGGGCGTCCATTTTAAAGCCCCTGGGAGGGGCCTAGCCAGCAGGTGTGAGCGGATGCGGGGGTCCCCGGTGGGGGTGCTCTGCGGAAGCCCTTCTCCCTAAGATTCTCTGCCTTTTGAGCAGAGGCTGCACACGTCTATAGGACCCCAAGAACTGAGAGAACCCCAGACCTTTACCCCGCTTAGCTTCCAACCCATTTAGCCCAGAATGTTGCCCTTGGATGTGGCTGGAGGTGGGGCCAGAGCTCCCGGCTGGCGTCACTTCGCCGGCGCCCAGGGGCCAGAGAAGGGGTGCCACGGGCACGTCCTTGCAGCGGGCCCCCCATGTCCGGCTCTGGGTGCTCCCTGCCGCCCGCTTCCCGTCAGGCCGGACAAACACGGGGGCGATGGCCGAGGGGCACCTGCTCCCGGCCCCACCCTCGGCTGAAGGGGCACCTCGGAGAACTGCTGTCCGAGGTGACCACAGGGGTCCCAGGTGGCCCAGCCTCCCTGATGGGCTCGCGGGGGGCCCGGCGGGGCCCTGACTCCCGGTCAGCACCAGGCAGAGGCCGGTAACGCAGCTCCCGCAGCGCCAGGCCCGGGCCTGGGAGCAGCCCCAGGGCCCCGGTTTCCCTCGGTGGGCAGCACGGCGCGGGGGTGTGTCTGCTTGGGCCAGAGGGTTCTCCGGGCCCCTCCTCCCACCCCGGAGCCAGGGCCCTGGGTTAGGGCTGCGGCTTGAGCTCCCTGCCGCCCCCGGGGAGCCCGGTGGTGTTGGCCCAACAGGATCGCAGCCGCAATTAGCCACTTCCCTCATCCCTACCCTATAAATATTCATTTTGGGATTGTTACAGCGTGCTACAAAGGAAAACGCCGCATTCGTTTGGGCGGGGGAGCCGAGCGGCTGCCCAGCCCCGAGCCCCGACCTGACCTGACGGTGACAGGCTTTCCCCGGGACGGCCCCCTTGGGGCCCCCTGGGTGTCCTCTGGGTTGGCCTTTGGTTCCCTGTGTTTACAGATGTCACATTCGGGGTGATGTCCTTGGAGAGAGTCCCTGGGCCCCGAAGCCGCCACCCTCAGGGACCTCCCTCCGGCCCCGCTCTGGGGGGAGCTGCTGTGCAGACGGACCCCCCTCCCACCTCTGTCCCCACACCCCAGGCTGTTCCTTCCAGGAGGCCTGGCCAAGGCCGAGGCCCAGGTGAATGTGAGGACCGGCCCTGGGACAGTCTAGGTCAGGGCTGGGGCTGGGGCTGAGCCGGAGGTCGTCCAGTCCGGCCTTCCTGTCGCTGGTGGGGAGCTGGATGCTGGGAGCTCCCCACCGACCCCGGGGCTCCCGCTTCCTCCAAGGCTGTGCTTGGCCTCAGGGAAGCCGAGGGGAGGCTGTGGAAGGAGGGCTCCCCCGTCACCCCCCGCCGCCCCCCGCAGCGCGAGATGGCTGCCCCAAGCGGGCACTTCGGAGGAATGGCCCCTCTGCTGACACAGACCCCGGGGGCCTGACCAGTGCAGGCCCGGCCTCCTGCCCTCCCTCCTTCCCTCCCCAGCTCCCCTGAGTGTGCCTGTAAGAGGCCCCCAGCTGCCTCCAAAGGACCCCTACCTCCCAACTTGGTTTTGGCCCCGTGAGACCCTGGGCGGAGGCGCCCACCCTGCCAGCTGGGCTTCTGAGCCATGGACGCTGTGAGAACACACGGGCGGGGTTTGAGCTGTTCTGTGGGGGGGTGGGGGGCTTGTTGCGCAGCCCAGAAAACGAATACAAAACGGAAACCTGAACCCAGAACGTCAGGCCCAGTTAGACTGGCACCTCTTCCCAATCGGGGTGGGGGTGGGGGAGGGCAGCTGGTTGCCACGGCCTCCACCCCCTTCTCCGTGGCTGCTGGGCCCCAGGTGGCAGGACCCTGAGCTTGGGCTGGGCTCCGAGGGACAGCGCAGTCTGGTG
>PVJI01000909.1:50169-214210 GCA_004026765.1 Micronycteris hirsuta
CCCCCCCCCCCCCCCCCCCCCGCTTCCCCCTGCTTCCCCCCACTCTGGTACCTGGGAGCCTGCTGTTCCCCCTGGTGGCGCGGCCCCTCCCTCCACAGGGACACCCCAGCCCCCCACTAAGCTAACCTCACCCAGATTTGAGGGAGTGAGATTGTCACCCAGCTAACTTCTGCTGGAGTGACTTCTTGGTGGCGCCCCTTTCCCACAGCTGGGGGCGGGTGGGGTGCTGCAACCGGCTCCCGTCCAGCGGGCGTGTGGGACTCAGCCTCCCGGGGTGGGGGGGCAGGTGCCCCAGGCAGCCTCTCGGAGGCTGGAGTGACCTTCACGAGGCCATGGAGAGCGTGCCTGCGTTCACGCGCGGGAGCGAGCGGCGTGACTGCCCCGTCAGTGAAAAGCTCCTGATGATGTCGCTGCAGAGACAGACGGGCGCCAAAGACATAAATTCCCTTCCGTCCTCCGTGGACCCCGCCTCCGCCGTGCTGGCCCCCATGCCGGTTCCTTTCCCCGTGCTGTCGTTAATCAGCGGGTCCTGGTGCTGGCCAGGGGGCTTCCTGGGAGAGGAGTCTACTGGCTGAAGGCTGTACCCACTGGAGCATAGGCCCCTCCCCAGAAACCAGGGGCCCCCAGAAGCAGCACCAGCCCCTTAACACGGATGCTCTGTGCCCCATGGTCCAGACTGTGGCCCGGGTCGGGGCCACATTCATTCCCCGTGTGTCCGGGAGGTGCCTGCTGGGCTGCACCCAGTGTCCTCTGGGCCGGGACAGGCGCCCAGCTCCTCGGGGCTTGGACCCTCCCCTGGGAATCGGGTGGTCACCATACCCAGTGCTTCGGGATGGGCCTAACACAGGGCCTGGCCCCCCATCACCCAAACACCAGCTCCAACAGAGCCCGGCCCCCAACTCAGAACCAGCAGCAACACGGGCACAAGACGGAGGGGCTGGGAGTGCTGCCTGGAGGAGGTGACCTCCACCCCACGTCAGGGTCTTCGGCTCTCCCTCCAGTCCCTGGGAGCCTCTGACTCGGGGTGCCAGCTGAGGCCGAGCCCTCCCCATAGAGCCAGCCTGGGGGCTCTTGTCTAGCCAGGGCCAGAGGCGACCTGGGCACCCGACCAGGATGCTTTGGGAGGCTGACATCAGCGCTGGGCACCTGCTGGGCCAACCCAAGAATAGCCTTTTCCAAGAAGCTAAGTTGAGCGGCTGATGGGTGGGGGAGCGGGGGAGGGGGCCCTGGGGGCTGGTGCCTGACCCTGTGCCCCCCCAGCGCCACCCCGAGCCACAGAGACCAGTGGGAGGCTCCCCGCTGTCTGCAACCTGGGCGGACTGGGGGTGGCCTAGTGGCGAGGGGAGCAGCACCGCACTCCTAAAGGAGTGTGACCCAGGGTGCCCACAGCTGCCTCAACTGCAGCGGACCACTGTCAGACCGTCCAGGGACCGTCCCCCAGGGTCTGCAGCCCCCAGGGGGTTCCCAGCGTGTGCCCGATGTCCCCGGGGCTGGGAACCTCTGCACGCAGGACGTAGTCGTGAGACCCACGGCGGATGTGGGAGGACAGTGTCAGCAACGCCACCGAGAGCTTTTCCTGCCCCCGCCCACCTCACCCCCCAGACCCCCCACCCCCAGGGCCTGGCGCTACAGGCCCCCCAGGGCCTCTCCCAGGAAGAGTCACCGAGTGCCAGCCCCTCCCCGACCCCCACTAGGCGCCCCCCCCCAAGGTGGAACCATTTTTCCGTCAGGTTCTAATCACGAGCTGGAGAACCTACGGGCACAGTTAGCACGACCCAGCTCCCAAGATCACATCGCAGCCCCACCAATGACTGTGTCACCAGTGTCCCCAAAACCACATTTGTCTCCCAAGGCCAATCTCAGCGACAGAACAAACAGGGGCTTCAACACCGGGCGTCGTGGCCTCGAACTTCCAGCACCGAATGGCCGGTCTGGTCACGGACGAGGCCGCTGCCCGCGAGGCCCCGTCTGCTCGCGGGGCGGTGGGGAGGCCGGGCTGAGGCGCGGGGGCTGGAAGCATCGTTTTCACAGCAGCTGGGCCTGGGGAGGTCAAGGCCCGGGGCCCGAGGGGGTGGGCGTGGGAGGCGCCTCTTGTCGTCGGAGACGCCAGTGGCTGCTGGGTGGCCGCCGATACAGGGCACTTTGTGTTTGCACCACGAGCCTCTTTGCAACACGCCCGGGGCCCCTTCAGCACCAGGCCCCGAGGGGGTGGCGGGGGCCCGGCCAGGACTCGACGGCAGCCCCAGGGGCTCATCGCTGCCCCCACTGAACCCTCTCGGAGCTCCCGAGTGGGCCCTCCCACTGGCTTCCTGAGCACCAGAGAGCGGTATTGACCGGCACACACTGGACTTTGATTGGCTGAAAGATGAAACCTGAAATAGTCCTCGTTGCCGGTAAACAGGATTTTTACTTATTTAGGCAGCAAATCTCTGGTCGCCTCCCAGGAAGCAAGGGAGTGGGAGCGGGGCTCTGGTCGGTCCACAGCTGAGCATCCCCACCCCTCAGCAGGCCCAGCCTCAGGGTGGCCGGCGGGGGGCAGGTCCCCGAGGCAGCCGCAGGAAGGGGTGCCCGTGCTGAGTCCCGGTTCGCTCCTGGCTCTGCCGTTTTCTCGCCGGGAGTCCCTGGGCGGGTGGCTTAGACCTCCATGCCTCAGTTTCTTCGTCTGTGAATACAGTGGGGACGGTGCTGATGGTGGCCCATCAGGGTGGCAGTGGGACGTCTGCTCTGGGCAGGGCGGCCGTCACCTCAGAAATAAGCACCCGATGGCACTCACAGTCATCGAGACTGTGCTGATGCGGCTCGGGTGCCTTGGGAGGAAGCTCACCTGCCTTCCTGGCGACTCCGGTGCAGAAACGCTGGGCTTCCTCTGGTGCTTCGGAAGGGCGGCGTCCAAGGCCCACGAGGGACCGGGCCCCCCCGCCACGAACTGCTCCCAGAGCCGCCCGCCAGAGTGAGGCGGCCCCGGCCTGGCACACACACCCCGCCCGGGGCGGCCAGCCGAGGGGCACAGACAGACACCCACACAAACAACGAAGCGAAAGAACGGGGGCTTGGAGGCTGAGGCAGCAAACGACACAAGGGGAGGGGCAGGTGGGGTGTGGGCTGGGCGAGAACTCTGACTGTGTCCGAAGGGAGGGGGGACCCCAGGTTTATGCACCTAGGAGCCCAGAGTGGGGAAGGAGGGGGTGTAGGGTAGGAGCTGCTTCCACGACCCCTGAGACTGGTGACCTCCCCCTCCCCCACCCCCACCTCCACTCACCAAGGCCACCAACCCCCAGGTGCCCACGGGAGTGCCAGGACTCAGAGCCGGAGGGGCCTCCTCCCGCCCCCGCCCCCAGCGTCCCCCGGGGCCCCGGGGCCCAGCCTGCGGCCAGGGAGCTGCTCTGCCCGCACCCCTCAAACTCATTAGGGCCAGCTGACGTTTCTAGAAATAATTAACTTTGACATCACAAAGGGCATTTCTGGCGGCCGGCCAAGGTCATCCCAGGGCTGGCTGCGCCTCCCTGCCCCCCCTCAGTCCGCAGCCCGGCGAGTGCGGCCTCGGCGTCCCAGCTGCATCGCTGAAGGAGGAGAGCTGCCTTCCCTGCAGAAATAACTTCTGGTGCCTCGTCAGCGGCTCACGGCCAGGACGGGCACCGGCCACAGGGCTGGGGCGGGTGAGCGGAGCCACCCTCCGCTCCACGTCCCTCCCCCCCGGGCGTGGGGTCTCCTCCGGGGTCCCCTTGACTCCCTTGGGGGCCACTGTCAGGGTTAATGTCACCCCCCCCCCCTTAGCACAGCTTGTCTCTCAATAACTTGAGCGAGGGCAGCTGGGAGTGGGGTGAACGGAGAAGCCGTGGGCGGGGCCACCCACCTGGGGAGCCACCTGTGCCTTGTCCTCCGCTGCAAACAGGAGGACAGTGTGGTGACTGGACCGCAGGCTGCCCGAGGCAGTGGTGAGGCAGTGTGTGGGGGACGCACGCGGACGCCAGGCTGTGGGGGTCCCGGGGCTGCCGGACAAAGCCCCACAGACTGAGGCTTCACCAGCACAAAGCGATCTCTCTGTGCTGGATGCTGGGCGTCCCTGGTCAAGGTGTCCGCAGGGCCGGTTCCTCCTGAGGGCGAAGGCGCTCTGGGCCTCTCTCCAGCTTCTCCTGGCGGCCCGCAGCTCCGGGGTCCCCTGGCCTATAGACACATCCCCCCAGCTCTGCCTCTACCTTCCATGGCGCTCTCCCTATGCACGTCGGTCCCAGCGTCCCTTCCGGGAAGGACACCGGTCCTGTGTGACTAGGGCCACCTACTGCAGTGTGGCTTCACCTAACTGATGACACCTGCAACCACCCAATTTCCAAATAAGACCACATTCTGCAGTTCTGGGCATTGGGGCTTCAGCAGGTGGGTGTGGGGGGACCCAGGTCCCCACAGCACGGAGACTTAGAGTGCTGCTGTGTTCAAGGTCACTGCCGCACCAGACCTGCACACGGGCCACCACGGCGGCTTTAGTCAGAACTGCCAGAACTTGGAAGCCACCCAGACATCCTTCGGCAGGTGAACGGACAGACCAGGGTGCATCCAGACAGCGGGACAGGGTTCAGAGCTGCAGAGAAACGCGCTGTCGAGTCTGAGAGGCCGCGAGGGGCCCGAGACGCACACGGCGGAGTGAAAGGCGCCCACGTGAGAGGCCACAGCCAGTGTGCTCCCCACTCGGGACCTGCTGGAAAAGGCACAGCCGTGGCTGTCGGGGTCGTCCCCCACTCCCACTTCGTCCCCACCCGAGCTGGGCCGGCCGCTCCTCCCTGACTCCCAGGTGTCCCCGGCCCAGGCCGCTGGGGCAGCGGGGACGAGACACTGCAGAGGGGGAGGGGCTTACGCCTCACTTCCCTCCGCTGGAGGCGGGGATCCGGGTGTCGGTGGGGGTGGGGGGCTGAGGGGGCGAGCTCTCCGGGGTGCCTTTTTCAGGGCGCTGGTCCCATCTATGGGGCTCCACCCTCATGACCTGAGCACCTCCCAAAGGCCCCCCCAAACACCGCTGCGTGGGGGGCTTGGTTTCCACATAGGAATTGGGGGCGGGGCACAAATGTTCCACCACCATCCCCTTGAGCCAGGTGGCGGGCCCACGGGGCAGGTGAGACGTGTGCACCAGCCCCTCTGCGCCTGTCACATGGCCCCGTGGCGGCCCCTTCCCCACGGACACGCCCACCGAAGGGCAAGGGGCCCGTCCCAGCCCGACGGAGCTGACGCCGCCATCCCTGCCCCAGTCCGCTCCCTGCTGCGGGGACATTAAGCAGGGAGCTGGTCCTGTGGTGGGTGAGGCCCCTCTCGCGTCCGGGCTCTGACCGTCCGGGTGGAAGCTGCCTGCCGGGCACTTCACCGTTTCCCAGCATTTCCTGCCCAGTTCGCTGTGTAATTGGCTCACGCTTCCCCTTGGCAATTTAGCACGGAGCACTGCCGCTTATAAAAAAAAATAAATCTAAATAAACCCGGGGAGCAAAGAGACTGCAAAGCGCTCAGCCCTGCTGCCTCTTAAAGAGAAACCGTCCCCCACAGAGGCAGCTTGGGCTTGGCGGTGCCTTTCCAGCTCCAGCACCCGGTGCGGCCCGTGCAAGAAACGGTGACCGGTGACTGGTGGGGCTTCGCTGAGGTGTGAGACCTCGGCCCGTGATGGACATGAGGTGGAGAACGGGAAGGCAAGCCACGAGAGGAGAGAGTATTTGCACAAGGCTCTTCAGGAAAATGGCTATTTTCCACAGTGTACGAAGAACTTTTTACCCTCAGCAATAAACAAGCAAACCACCCAAATTAAAACAGGCCTCAACCTAAATGGACTCCTCGCCGAGGACAAGACACAGGTGGCAAACGAGCAACGAGAAGACGCGCCCATCCTGTGTCACCAGGGACGCGCAAACCAAACGCAACGCCACCGCACCCGTCAGAGCAGCCGGAACCCAGAGCAGGGACGACACCCAGCGCCGGGGGGTGGGGGGACCGGGAGCCGCAGGGACGCCCGGGCCGCTGGTGGGGAGCAGGCGGGGAAGATGCTTCGGGAGGCAGGTCGGTGGATTCTTACCAAAGAAACAGGCTCACGTGACCCAGCAACCACGCCCCTTGGTATTTGCCGAAGGAGGTGACGGCTCCGCCCACAGAAAATCCTGCATGTGGGCGCTCCTGAGTGACAGGCCCGGAAGCCACCCAGACATCCTTCCGCGCGTGGGTGGGAGAGTCACCTGGGGTCACGAGCTATCGAGTCGTGACAGGACGTCGAAGAACATAAAATGCATGTGACTAAGTGAAAAGAAGCCCATCTGAGCCCTGACTGGCGTGGCTCAGTGGGTTGGGCATCATCTTGCAAACCAAAAAGTCACCGGTTCGATTCCAGGTCGGGGCACGTGCCTGGGCTGCGGACTCTGTGCTCCATCCCCTGTTGGGGTGCTTGAGGGAGGCAACCAACCCACGTTCCTCTCGCACATCCATGTTTCTCTCCCTCTCTTCCTCCCTCCCTTCCCCTCTCTCTAAAAAATAAAACATTAACACAAGGAAAGAAAGCCGCCGATCTGAAAAGGCCACACCCTGTGTGCTTCCCACTCTGGGACCTTCCGGAAAAGGCACAGCCGTGGAGACCAGGAGGGACCAGCGGGTGCCAGGGGTTGGGGGAGCGACCTGCGGGGCAGCCCCGAGGACTCAGGGAGGGACTGCTCTGTGTGACACCGTCATGGTGGACAATGTCACCACCTGCTCGTCCAGACCCACGGAGCGCGCCCCGAGCGTGACCCTGAAACACACTGTGACCTCTGGGTGCTAAGCACGTGTCAGACCGACTGCGACAACGGCACCGCAGCAACGCGGGGCATGGACAGCAGGGGAGGGACATCTGGGGACCTTCTGTGCATGGCACAGACATTTTCTCTAAACCCAAAGCTGCTCAGAAATGTGAAGTCTAAAATGACATTGGAAAACCCGGCTGCGGCGGCACCGGTTTTCGTGTTACGTTCTGTGCTGACAACACTGGGTAGACTCCGGATCACCCACGTCCGGAATCCAGAAAGCCTTTTTTCCATAAAGAAGCTCAGATAGGGGGCAGGGGGGGAAGCGGCTCACAGGGTGGGGGTCCAGCGTGTCCCTGCGTGGCCCAGAAAGCCCCCTCCCTACCTCGGGCTTGGCTGGGGGGCGCCTGGGTGCCTGGGAAGGAGTCCCTTTGGCGGGGCTCCTTCAGTGGGGGGGAGTCTGCAGGCTTCTGTCCCCAGGCGTCCCCGACCCCGCTGCACCTGCGTGGAATCCAGAGCCGGCTGTCTGCACGTCAGCCTCTCCGAGAGGGGCCAGGGCCCGGTGCAGGGCTGGGAGAGCCAGCAGAACTCCTGGGGGCTCCAAGGAGACCCCCAACCAGTTGGGGGTGGTCAGTGGCTCCAGAGAAACAGACCCACAGTGAGTCTGCCCTCCCCACCCCTCGTTACCCGCCTCCCCGTTCCAGCCTCTGTTCCTCTTCCAGGAGGCCTCTGGCCGCCCCGGGTTCTGCTGCCTCCGTCCTCGGTCAGTTATGTAAAAACCACACACACAGCCCCAGAGCCGCCGCCCAAGGAACCGCCTTGCACGGCTCATGCTCCAACCTTAGGAGCATTAGAACGGGGCAAAGTAACCTCTGGGCTGGGCCTGGGGCAACATTGTAACCCAAACAATTGCTTGCAAAGGTAACAAGAAAACACACCTTGCATCCAAGAGGAAGAATGAAAAACAGTTTATAATTAACGTCACCATGTTACTTTTCCTACAGTAGCAACCGTCCACCTGTGCCGAGTCCTCCCCTTCCCTTCCTCGGAACGCACCTGGGCTCCTGCCAGAGTCGATGCACCTGGCGTAGCAGCTCATATTGACTCCGATGAAAGCACGCTGCCCCTCTTTCGGCCTTTTATTTCGGGGCGAACGGCCCCACATTCTTTCGGGTCTCTCTGGGGTCCTGTCGCGCTGTGTGTGTCTGTGTGGTCCTGGGTCCTCTGCCGGCCTCCCTCCCTGGGCCACGTGCCCCAGGAGGCCAGCTGACCCACCACGGTCTCCCAGGCACCTAGGAGCTCAGCACACAGTAGGTGCTTGCTAAACATCTGTCAAGACAATGATTAGATGCGTGAGGTCGGGACCACTCCAGGCAGGGGGTCCAGATGTCCCAGGCCCCACCAGGCTGTGTCCCGCCCACTGCCACACAGGCATTTGCAGGCACTGGGCCACCACACTCCTGAGGCCAGTAGGAGGCTTCCCAGCGCCGCCCCTGGAGCTCCCACAGGGACTGGGCCAGAGCAGCTAACTCGAGCGCCTTGGCCCCAAAGCATTTGAGCTGTGACAACAGGTGGGTCACATAAGGCCCCACCCTCCCTGCTTCCTGAGTCTCAGCTCGGGACAGGACCAGACTGGCACCTTTGTCTGCAGGGTGGCCTGCCCTGGAAGGGGCTTTTGACACCCCCAAGAGGCTCTGGCCTCAACAGAGCCCCCAGCATCTGGTTCCAAGTGAGGGGTGCACGCTCAGCCCTCCGGGGGCTGACCCGACAGGCAGCCCTGCTTCCCCCTGCGGTGGCACGGGAGAACCCCTGGTCAGCAGAGTGGGAGGGGCAGCCTGGCCACCTGCTCAGTGTCCGGGAGCCCCAAGCACAGCTGCAGGCGTCCGTGCGGGGAGGGTGGCTTGCCTTCCTGAGCAGGGACTGGGCTCCGGCCCCTCAGGCCTGCCTGTCCCGGGCCACGGTGTCCTGCCAGCCTGCCCTTCTGCCCCAGCAGCTGGCCCAGGGCTTTTGTGTGCTGTGCTTGGGGGTGGAGGAGCATAGGACACCCCTGTCCCGCAGCTCTGAGAAGACTGCCCTCGGCGTCCTGGGCACGAGGGTCATTAGGACCTGCTTCTCCTGCTCTGGGCAGTGGGGAGGGCTGTGTGAGGACACAGGGTCCTTGACACTCAGCAAACATCACTGCACCAGCTCTGCCCAGCCAGGCACCGGCTGTGAACCAGGCGTGTGAGGCTGCGTGGGAGGCTGCCTGTGGGGTGTGGGAGCTCCGGGGGGACGAGGCTGCTCCAGCCTGCAAGAAGCTTCCAGTCCAACAGGCTCCCAGACCAGAAGGCAGTGGCCGAAGCGAGTCTTTTGTGTGTCTGTTCTGGCCGGCGGGAGTCAGGGCCCTGGCTTCCCAGGACTTCCCATCAGGCACTGGGGGGCCACTGTCCCCGGGGGAGTAGGTGCCCCCAGCGATCCGCAGACCCCACGTTGCCCTGACGCCGCACACCAGCTGGCTCACCTGTCCATGTGCCGCTGCCCTCTCAGGGTCTGTGTTGTCTCATCCGGGGCCTGGACGGTCTGGGGCGTGACAGGCCCGGTGGTCTGGCCACCAGGCTGGGGGCTGGGGGCGGGGCTGGGAATGTCATCACCCAGCCGGGACATCCGTGCTCGGGGCCCAGGCCTCTGACAGACAGGGTCAGCACGGACACCCCAAACTCAGAGTGGCAGCACCTGGCCTTGACACCTGCCCAGGGGGAATCCAACGGTCAGCAGAGGGACCGACCCCAGCGTGAGGCCAGCGTGGGGCCAGGACGGACTCAGGAGGAACAGTTTTCGCTTTGCAGAGATAAGACGAATATTTACACATTTGCTCGTAACCTCGGGGACAGGGGAGTTCTCGGTTCGCAGCTGTCGTCGCGGTTCGGGCTGAATGCACGCCCGCTGAGATTCGTGCCACGTGCGACATGAACGCTGCACCTTTCGAGTGGACAGCTGGGCCCGCCGCATAGAAATCCTGGCTTTTGGGGGGCCCTGGGAGCCTGCGTGGGGCCCGCTGCGGGGGGGGCGCCCACTCTTTTCCTGCAGCCCTAAAGCCCCAAAGCTCCGCAGCGTCAGCCCACACTGCCCTGAGCCCGCTCCGGGCCGCCGTGCGGGGTCACAGAAAGCGGTCTTGTCCCTGGGAGTTTTGCTCATTTCTCTCTGGGCTCATTCTAACTTGTCCTCCCTGTTCCTGACACGCACTCCGAGCTGAAGGGAATGGGCTGACCGTGCACAGGGGCAGCCTGCGGACCTTGATGCTCCTGGAAGGCCGGCCCACCAGCCCACCCAGGGGATTGTCATCCTGGGCACGGTAACAGTCCCTTCTGAACGAATGTGGGCCCCGGGAAACCATCCAGGAGAGTGGCCACAGGAGCGCCCGGGAACCACAGGCCCTGTGGAGCCCTTGCGTGGCTGTGGGGGTAACCATGGACACGTGGCTGAACCTCGAAGAGCCCCTGAGGAGGGAGACAGGTTAGGGGCACGTCACACCCAAAACAGCTCCACCGTTACTCTGCTGGGCGCCGTCCCTGTTTCTGAGGCTTGTCACCAGCTCCCGGGCTGGAGGGCACGTCTGTTTGCACCCTGGGCGGGCAGCTGGGGCCTGGAGTGGCTGCCCAGTGCTCAGGGCCTGGCTTTCCCCTGCCTGCTGCTCCTCTGTGTTCAGTGACGTGGGTCCTCCAGCTGAGACACAGGTTTTGGGGAGGGAGGGTCGCCACGCCGGGGCAGCCCGAGGTCCCCCAGTAGAGAGAGGGCTGGAGCCTGGGTCCAGATGGGGCAGCCCGGGAACAGCGGGGGCACCAGGTGAGGCCCGGGAGGGGCAGGCAGCAGGCCCAGTGCCTCCCCCAGGGCCCCCACTGGGAGCCAAGTGTGCTCCCGAGCGAGTCCAGTTCGGCCTTCCTGCCGTGGGCCTTGGTCCGACGGGGAGGGACAAGGAGTCTGAGTGACCTGAAAGCCATGTCCCCCCCCCCCCGCCCTGCACCACAACCACCACCAAGGCTCAAGATGAAAAAACAGAAACAAAGCCTTTCTCGTCTGAGGCCACCGGATGGGGCGGGCGTGTCTGTCACGGAGCCTGGCCCGGCCCGGCCTGACTGAGACACTGGCTTCGGCTGCTGTGTCCCTGGCTGGGCTCCCGGCCCTGGGGCCATGTCCGAGGTGCAGTGGCGGCCCCTGGCCGGGTGGGACCCACACTCCTCGGGGAGGAGGCGGGCTGCAGCCAGCAAGCGGTGGACGTGAACTTCAGCTGCCGGTGACCCAACAGGAAGTGAGGAAGGGGAGAAGGTGGGGAGCTAGGTAGGGGGCTGGTCCAAACAAGGGGGTCGGGGCGACTTTGGGGGCAGGGCAGCTGGACAGCCACAGACTGTGTGACCTGGGACCAGGTTCCTCAGAAGGGAGCCTCTTGACATCCAGGGTCCCTTTGAGGGTCTGATGAAGCTCCGTGGTAAGCCCAGCTCCCGCCTGCACCCCCTCGGGCAGCCCCCTGGGCCAGGGCCGAGGGCACGGATCTCCCCCGTCCCCCCCCCCACCAAGGGCAAGTCCCGTTTCCACTCTTCAGGGGCCAGGTGGTTCCTCTCAGGCCACGTCACCACCCCAGACTCTGGGGTCCCAGCCCCACCCCTACCCACTTGCGCCCTGGGCGCCAGGCGTGATTTCAGAGTTATATTAAGGACCGGCAGCAGCGGTGGGGAGGGGCGCCTGTAACCAGATAAGAGCAGCAGGACAAGCGTGTCCGAGGGGCCAGATTTATCCTGCCCCGGTCAGCTGGTGGGATCCAGTTACAGCCCCGGCCAGCCCGCGGGTGTCCACGCCAGGCATCGATCAGGGGAGCGGATTCCTGCAGAAACTCTCTCACCACACTCGGGTTAAAAATAGCCACGAGCCAGAGCAACGGGGCTGCGGCCAGAGCGAAGCGCCAGGTGGCTCTGCTCGGGCTTAAGGGGTCAGCTGCACCCACACCCAGACCGGACCCGGATTGGGGGGCACCCGAGGACACATCCTGACGGGGGCCCTGCACCACCCCTGGCCGGCACACAGGTGGGCGGGAGAGGCCACGGCCTCGGGGAGGGCGGTGCTCGCCCAGGACGGGCAGGGGCTTCCCCAGGCCCCTCCAGACACGGTGGACAGGCCGCCCCACAGCTGCAGGGGCCACCGCCTGAAGCCCAGCCTCTCTGCCCTCCTCAAGGTCACAGCAAGCAGAGGCCAGTGTGGCCTGCAACCCAGGCATCCTGGGTCTCCAGCCAACCACCCAGACTGTCCTCTGACCATGTCCCTCCTGTGCCCCAGGGCTGGTCAGCCTGCCGCCGCCGTGGGAAGGCTCGGCCGAGTGTGCTGGCTCCCCCAGGACTGCGCGACCAGGGCGTCTCGCCACCGCATGTAAAGGCCGGGAATGGACAGGTGCAGGGATGGGCAGACGGGGCGTCTGCGCTTGACGCGGGGGCGGAGCTGGCACGCAGGGCTGCTGGCCCGGGGGGGAAGGCAGCCCAGGGTTCCTGGACAGCTGGCCCGGGCGGCCCTGCCACGTGCTGGGGCAGGACAGGCGGGAACCTCAGCGTCACCGTGGGAATGCCGCGGGCCGGGTCCCAGATGGGGCTGGGGGTGCGGCCGCCAGGACCACCCGACCCTTCCTGGGCCGGCGCCTGCCCGGCAGGTTGAGTCAGGCCCGCAGCCTGAGCCGGCCCAGAGGCCCGGAGGCCTCTGGGAATGCCCACCACAGGAGCCACGCCTGTGCGTCACCCGGCGGTGACTGCGGCCGTGCCACCAAGAGACTGTCATCGCCGTGGTGGCCCTCCAGGCCCCTCAGACCGACCGTCCCGGCGAAGGTCACTGCCCCTCCACACCCGACAGCTCCAGGCGTCCATCTGGGTCGTTCCGGGTTTCCTCCTCCTTCCGGCGGGGCAGGGGCAGCCCTGCAGGCCCAGGGCAGCGGCGCCATCGCAGGCCCCTGGGAAGACAGAGCGGCTGGTGTAACTCCCACTGAAGTCTAAGTGACTCCCCGCATCGCCCCGTCCCCTTCCGCCCACGGGGCAGGGCAGCCCCGCCCCCCGAGTGCCATGTCCCTGGCTGTTTGTGGAGTGGCCCCGTGAGCCCCGAGGACCTGAAGCCAGCTGGTCCCCTTGTCCCAGGGGTGGCCATGCTCCCGGAGCCTGGAGCCCGGAGCCCGGAGCGCGTCCAGCTGCACCTGCACCTCCCGCCCAGGAAGGGGAGTGCTGGGGCTGGACCTGCTTGGGGCGCCAGGGGAGCGTGGATAGAGGAGCGGGCGAGGTGACGCCTGCAGCAGGGAGGACAGAGAGAGGAGGTGTGAGGCGCTGGGGGGCTGGGCGCGCGTCAGGAGGACGGAGGACAGCGAAGGGCTGGCGCCCTGTGGGTGGCTGCGTGGGTGGGTGCCAGCCTGCGCCGCTGCAGTCTCATTAAAATGCCGGTGCTCCCGTGACAGGTGCCGCAGGCTGCAGGCAGATGGCCACACGTCTCAGCATCACCAGGACGCCACGCGGCCCTGCGCCCACCCCTGGCCGAGAGCAGACCCCGGGGGTGACCGCCAGGCCGGCCTGCTCAGAGCCCAGGGGCGGCTAGGGCAGGGGACCCTCAGGTTTCACGGGGGCACGAGGCAACCAGGGAGGGAAAAGATGTGCCCAAGGTCGCCGGGAGGATGAGGGCAAGGTGGCACCAGACCCTGGCAGGCCTGGCCTGTGGCCTGGTCCCCACACCAGCCCCACAGCCCTCTGCAGGCAGGAGAGGCAGCACCCTCGCCTGCCTTCCCGGCTCGGGGGTCGTGTCCAAGCTCCGAGCCTGACCGAGCCAGATCAGCCCTGCCTTCCGTCAGCCCACGGGGCCAGCTCTGGCCCCTCCCACGCGGCCCCTATCTTCTCACCAGACTCCCACACGGCCTGCCCACCAGGCCAGAGCAGGGAGGCGCCCCGTGTAGAGGGGCCCTGGGCAGAGGGCTCACGTCAGTGTCCCCAGACATCACGGCGGGCGGCAGGCTCACCAGCCACACCCACGCTCCCCTGCCCTAGCAGCTCGCTGAACAGTGTCCACAAGGATTCTGAGGCTGCGCCTCGGCTCGGCCATGGGAGGGGGGCATCAGCCGGTGACAGCTGATCGGGGCAGAGGAAGGCTGGCCAGCTGCAGGGCCCGTCACACCTGCCACACCCGCTGCCCGGATTGGTCTCCATCTGCCCCGTGAACTCCAGCTCGGGCCGTCCCTCCAGTTCAAGTCCGAGACAGAGGCCCCTCCCCAGACACTGCGTCCTGGGCCCCCAGGGCCTCTGTCACCATCCAGCTGGGGTCACGTGCCCGCTGCCGCCGGACTCATCCTCTGCTTCTTCCCCACTGATTGTCTGAGAACCTGTCCATCAGCCTGATGCTCGTCCCAGGGACACGTCCCATCTCAGCAGTTCCCAGGATTCACTGTCCAGGGCTGGGCCGGCGCAGTGACCCAACCGGACCTCAGCCCCGGAGCAGGCCCTTGACCCCCACCCACGGACAGGAGGTCCTCCGCAGCCGGGGGGCCTTCTTTGGGTGTTTCCACAACAAACACAAAACATAGGCGAACCTACAAGCACCTGCCGTGTGGAGCGCCCTCCGTCCAGGAATCCAGGGTCGGGGTGAGGAGGCTGATGGTGGAGAGGCCACGGTCGAGGTCAGAACCCACGGACGAGCCATGTGGACAGCAGGGGCCCCGCTGTGACGGGCTGAGGAGAGCAGGGTCCTCGCAGAGGCCCGCTGCCCCTTCTAACTGAGGAAACCACTAGAGCTGCGCCCACGGGACTGGTGCTGCCGGCAGCTGCCACGCCATCAGAGACCTGGGAGCCTGAGACGCTGCCATAGCCCTGGGGAGCCCCGCGGGCGGGACAGCCGGGCATCCTGGGGCTCCAGGGCGGGGTCCTGGGACAGGAGAGCTGCGGGCTCCCGGCTCGGCCATGGGCTTCCTGAGGCGCGTGGCGTCCACAGGGGTCCGTGTGTGGTGACAAACTTGCCATGCTGCCGGCCGGCGCAAGACGCTCGTGTGAGAAACTGCCGGATGGCCCTTGTCATCGGTCTCGCTCCGCACGCACAGTGCTTTCAGGTGGCTTTGAGGAGCTGCCAACCTAAAAATCAAGAGATTTCACATAAAGACCTGGATTTCCGGCTTCTCTTGAAAGTCTGGAGGCCAGCCCTTGGGGCCCAGGCAAGGGCCAGCAGGGGGTGCCCAGCCCGGCCCCCGCAGCCCCCACTCCCTCCTGTCGGTCACTGGCTGTGGTCTGCCCGGCCCTTCCAGGCATTGGGTTGATAGTCTCTGCACTTGTCCACCTCCCACTGGACAGATGGGGAAACTGAGGCCTGGAGAGAGGCAGGGAAAGGACCGGTGGGGGATGGGGGACAGGAAGAAAGCACAGGGCACCCCAAACCCCACAGCTCCTCCAAATCGGGTTCGGGTGCGTACTGCCCACCAAGGAATGCCGGCCAGTCCAGCCCTGTCCCAGGCCAATCTAATGCCTGTGGCCAGTGGAGGGAGACGTCACCGCAGGGGACTCTGGGCTGATTCTCCCCTCAAGGAGGAGTTTGCTGACGACTTGGTCGTGGCCGGCCTGCGTGGAGGGGCGGACAGGGATGAGGCAGGCTGGCCTGGAGCCCCTGCGTCAGGCAGTCCCCGTGCAGCCGGCCGGGCCCAGTGGCCGAGCGTCCCTGCAGCTGCCCAGCACCCCGAGGACCTCACACACAGCCTGGGCGGGGGACCCAGCCTGGCCTGTCAGAGGAGTCGGACACCAGGGCCAAGAGAACCCTCCTGTCCTTTGCCAGAGGCCCCCTCACAGGCTCACCGTCTCCCAGCCCCCACCCCAAGGAAGGTGAGGGGCAGCCAGGCCCACCTCCGCAGGTCCCTCCCAGCCCCACCACTGGGGGGCACTGTACCCACAATTCCTCCATCTGCGCACAGTGGTCTTGCCTGGGTTTGGTTTGGCCTCAAGCAGTGAGAACTGCAGGGCCGTCCGTCTCCTGGACACACTTTACAAGGCAGTGGGCCTCCGTGGCCGACGCCAGTGTGGTGGGGGGCCTGGTGAGGGGGCCCGCATTTTGCACTGGGGCCTAAGTCCCCAAGACCCCCAAGCCCTGGAGCCAGCTGGGCTCTGCCTTCTTCCCCACATGGCCACCAGGGGGCAGCGGCCACACGTTAGTCCCAGGTCCTCACCAATGGGGGAGGGCCAGTCTGCCACGCCCCTGAGGCCCTCGTGGAAGGGGCCTGCCAACCGACAGGGCTCAGAGCTGCCCCAGCCGGCAGACGCTCAGGAGGTCACGGAGGCTCCGGTCCCCACCAGCACTGCCCACACAGTGAGCGTGGACGCGCCCCCCTCCCCCCGTGGGACGTCCATCTCCAGGGACTGGCTGACCCCACCCCCACACGCCCCACTGCAGAGTATCCACAGCTGTCCCTTCAGAAGACAGGCTCAGGAGGGGGATCCGCTCACGTTGGGCCAACCTCATGTCCAACGAGCGCCCTTTGCATGGGCTGCTGTGTGTGTTCTCGTGCACAGGGGTGGGCGAGCCGGGAGGGGGGGTGGATTTGGCGTTTCTGGGGCTTCTGTTGGGGAGGGCATCAGTTTTCGTTCAGAAACATCCAAACTGTGGCTGTGGACTCGACTTTTGTGATTGGGAGGCCAAAGGGAATCCTGCGGGAGGCTGTGCCTTAGCAAAAAATAATAATAATAATTAAAAAGAACTAATTCTGCTTGGCTTGGCACACCCGACCCCCAGGCTCCCTCCCGCCACCGCCCACCCCGTCCCAACCGCTTGCTCAGGGCGGTCACTTCTAGACCCTTCTGGCCACCCGCTCTGTGCAGGCGGCCCTTTCCTCTCACCCCACCCGGCAAACTCCTACCCGTACCACAAAGCGCTGCCCACATGCCCTCTCTTCTGTGAGGCCGACCTGGGGGCCTTGCTGAGCCCTGCCCTCGCCTTCTGCTGTCACAGGGGCATTTCCAGGATGACAGAGGGGCAGCCCCCTCGGGCCCCTGCTCAGTGATGACGAAGATGACACTGGTGGGCATGAGAGCCTGGGGCCAGGCCCAGAAGGGTGCATCCCACCCCCCAGTCCCTAGAGGAGGGAACTAGGGTGCACGGGGGCCTGACTTGCCCCAGACAGACAAGGGAAGGAACTGCTGGACCTCAGTCCACGCGGCCTCTTTCTGAGACTGGAAACAGCACACAAATGGTCACAATCCGGGGGCTGGAGTCCCGAGCTCGCTCCCTAGTGACCCCCAGGGTCCCCTGGTCAGCCGGTCAGGCCCCTGGGTCAGTGTGTCCAGGTCACAGTGGAGAAGAGCTCAGTGCCCACGCCGCAGTGCTGGGGGACACAGGTCTGCTTCTTCCGAGGCGGCAACTGTGGTCCGGAGCACTCAGTTCTCCAGAAGGAGGGGCAGGCTGGCGTAACCCTGGGGCACCCCGGCAAGGTCTCGAGTGGCTGGGGGGACAAAGCTCAGGGCTGGGGGGTCAGGAGGCTGGAGACAGCTATTCCTCCTTGTACAGACTTGGGCCGGTTCCTCTCTCTGGACTCAGTTTGCCCATCTGTAACATGACCAGCTGTTCCAGAATGTCTTCCTGTGGACCCAGGCAGGCTGACCGCTTCCAAAAAGCAAACTAGCTCCAGGTCCAAGGGTGGAGCTTGGGGACCCTGGGAACGAGGTTCCAAGGGCACGGTGAAGCTGTAGTGTGTGGGGAGCTGGGAGCTGGGGCATCGGTGTGGACAGAAGCCGTAATGCCCAGCGAGGTCTCCCTTTCAGAGAGGCCTCCTCGTCCCCCAGTTGGAAAAGGTGACAAGAGGAAGACAGCATTTATTCCACCCCTGCCTCCCTCCACTCCAACCCCAACCGCCCACAGGGGCCAGGAAGTGGGCAGGGAGGGAGGCGCTGCTGTTCTCCAGCCAAGGCCAAGGGATTACTCGGCCAGATAAGCCCCGGGAAGGCTCTGACCAGAGCAGGCACGGTTATCAGACCCGGGCAAAACCAACAGAGGAAAATGCCGGAGCAGGGCTGGGCACACACCCCACCCCAGGCCTCCACGCTGCACAACCTCGGCAGGGCCTCTGGGGCTCCTGCCCCGGCATCGGGACTGGCCCTGACGGCCGGGCTTATCTCCACGATTGATAGTCTCCTCCTTGAACCAACGGAGTGGCCGCTGCCAGCTGTCGGCTGCAGGACTTATCAGCCCCGTGAGTGGGGAAAGTGTGAGCAGCCTTTGGAAAGAAACCAGGAGCCCGACAAGGCTGCCTGTGGGTAAACGCGGGAAGCCCAGCGCCTCCATCCGCCTCCGGCTGGTGAGCAGGCCCTGCGCTCCCCAGGAAAAGTGCCGGCGGCAACCACCCTGCTCTGAGACAGACCGTCTGCCCAGGACCGGTCTCCGTGGGGCTGCTCCTGACTGCCCACCCTGTAAGTGAGCACCTCCTGCTGGAGAAAGAGGGGACGCCGCCCCTGGGGACAGCAGGGATGGGGGTGGGGAGCGACAGACTCAGAGACGACGGAGGGGAAGCCGCTGTGTGTGTCCTGTCGCTCCATCCGGCATCGCTGGAGGGGTGTCTGGGGGGCTTCGCCGCTGGGCAACACTGCACGCCAGCCCCGCCCCGCCAAGACGAGGGCAGAAAGTCCCCCCACACGGCACCTTTTTCAGCCCATTTCACTTTGCTTACCCCCGGCTCCATCAACCCTTTCCTTTCCGGGGAATGCCGACGGGGACCCGCCGTCTTCCTTCAAGAAACCAGCTCCCAGTCTCCCACTTGCCCCACCCCTTTCGGGCTCCGAGAGGTCTGTCCTCGTGGAGGAGGAGCTGGCCACGGGGGCCCCTGGAGTCCGAGGGCCCCCGGGTCACCCTGAGCGTGAAGCCCCAGAACAGCCCCCGACACAGGCATCGGCACCCCTGACTGGAGAAGAAAGTGCAGCTCGGGGAGGCGCAGGGTCCTGCTGAACTTGATCGGGACGTCGATGATGAGAATTTGGTCCCCTGAGTTCAGCTCAGATGGCCTTCTGCCAACAGTGACCTGCCTGGGGGAGGCCTGGTCTTTCAGTGAAATATCTGACCCAGGGGTCGGCCACGAAGGGACGGGCAGAGGACAGTGATACAATAGGGAGCGGCGCGGTCTGCGGCAAGAAGGAAGAACCACCCCTTGCCCCCTGGTTCTAAAGCGGGAGCTTGGGTCTGGCCCTATGTGGTCACAGCTGACTGTGATCTTTTTCCCAAGACAAAATGAATCTGGATTTATATATATAAAAGTTTCCCATTTTTACGACATGGTGGGGCACGCCTGTTTGCAGCCTCTGGTCCTGATGTTCTCAGACAAGAAGGAGGCATGGGCAGGGGACACAGCGGTGCCTGGAGCTATCGGGGACGGGTGGCCTGTGTCCAGACTCCCAGGACCCGTCCGGGTGGCCCCGAGCCCGGCGGGAGCTCCTTGGCGGAGGAGCCAGGAGAGAACACGTGTGCCCGTCCTTGGCTGTGCCCAGCTGCAGTGCCACCCAGGACAGGGCACAGCTGTGTGCCAGGCACCCTCCGCACACGCCGCTCTGGGCTGGCCAAGTGGCCCACCAAGTACTGGCAGCCCAGGCCCCGGGGGCAGCCCCAGCGGGAGGAGGGGGGGAGGGGAGCTGCCTGGGGGTCTGTGGCTGCTGCTGGCGCCTCCCTGTCCACATGCTGGGGGCGCCCCCCCACCCACCAGATGCCAGCAGCCCCTTATCTCCCCTCCCCAGGAAGTGGAGCCAGGGCAGGGGATCGGGGCGGCACGCCAGCCCACGTCTGCAGCAGGAGACGGAGACGCTGCTCCCGCAAACGACCCATCTGAGAGACGTTCCAGCTGCAGCGGTGCAGGCAGCAGGGGAATTCTTTGCGCATGAGGAATGGGCGGGCGGTGCAGAGGCAGGCGCAGCCTGGGACGGTGGGAGGCGGCTGGAGCCCGCAGCCGTCGGGGGTCAGCCCAGAGGGGCGTCCACCAACCTACGGCCCCGCCCTCTGGACCGGGGGTCATCGGCTGGGCGCCTCCCCAGTGAGCCCTGGGCAGCGTGGGACCCCGGAACTTGGCCCCATCTGGACGCTGGGGGTCCCATCGCGGCTCGGGGCCTGACCAGGTAGGCCAGGCGGGAGCAGCAGAGCTCTGGGAGAGCGGGGATGCTCTTGAGAGGATCAGCAGTGAGGTGCCCGAGCCCTTTGTCACTGTCACTCACAAGCTGGGGGCCAAGGCCCCCTCCACCCACGGAGAGCAGCAGCTATCCGGTGACACCTCAGCGGGAAATGCAGACAATGGCGTTGCCGCCACAGAAGCGGGTCCCCCTGGCCTGCTGGCTGGGGGTGAAGGGCCACATGGAGACTTTCAAGCTCCCCCCAGCTGACGTCACTTCGGAGATGGGAAGGGCAGGGAGTGGGGGGAGCGTGGGCTTCCTGTCTGAGCTCCTGGGGTTTCCTGGAAAAGCTCTGTGCCCAGGAGATGGCGGTGGGCAAGCACGCATGTGTTCACGTGGGTGCCCATGGGTGCCTGCGGGCTCACGTTTGGGGGCTTGTCGAGGGCGACACCCCCCAACACCCTGGCAGGAGCTCCCTGCCCAGGCCTCAATCAGATTGGACTCTCCAATTGGGGGGCAGGGCCCCTCCCGAGGAACACGGCCCGAGGATCCCTCCGCAACCCCTGCCCCGGGGGCCTGAGTGACACGGGACCGAGGAGGGGCGCCTGAGGCGAGGGGTGAGGGGACACCACCTGGCTTTCCCACCCCTGTGGCTTCGGTGATGCCAGTCAGTCACTGCCTCTGAGCCCAGGGAAGTGGGTTTGAGCTGTGGCCCCCAACACTGGAGCAGCTGGCCCCCAGGTGGCCGGCAAACGGCGCGGTCACAGAGGACGCGGTGACATGGCCCCCGCAGTCCACGTGGGACCTCGTGGGCACGCAGGGTCACAGGCTGCAGGTGTCCTGGTTCAGCCCAGAACTGGAGTGGGCTGGCTCGTGGCCATCCGAGCCGCCCAGGGCTGTCCACGCCCCTCACGTTGCCACGGGAGCCAGAGGCCCTATGGTGGGCCCAGCCCGGTGCACCCCCCGGCCTGCCATCCCCCATCCCTGCTCCCCCACAACCGCTCTGTGGGGGCGCCTTTCCCAGAAGCCCCTTAGCCTGAAAGCCACCCATAAATATCCCATCACGGGACAGGAAGTGGACCACTCGCTCCCGCCAACCGGGAGCGACCCTGTGTGATGACGGCTCCCCGCAGGCAGCCTTGCCTTGGGCCCCGACCCAGAGGACCCCTCTGTCGTGGGCTGTCTGGTGACCTGGCGGTGAGGGCCTGCCAGCACGGGGCTTTGAAAGCAGATCCAGTTTCACAGCTGACACTGTGCCCGTGAACGCGGCAGCCAACTCGGGGCCCGGCCGGGTCACCCCCGGTGCAGGCTGTTTATAAGGCCCCACATCACCCGTTCACGAGTCCCCCCAAAGCCAGGGTGCCGGCAAACATCACTGCCACCCCCACTCGACGGATGAACAGAGGCACAGACGGAAAAGTATGCGTAAGCCGCCCAAGGCCACACGGCTTTGAGACGGCGACGGGAGCCCCGCAAAGGGTGGGACGGCTCTCAGCCCACACTCTCCCCTGTTGCCCCCAGACCCAGCGCTCCCCTCGGGCTCAGTGTCTGCTGGCGGGGGCGGGGGCTGGGGCAGAACAGGATGCCCACCGCCATCAAACCACAGAACCACCAAGGCCCAGGGGCGGGGTCAGGGAAGACGGCAGAGGCCTCAGGCAGAAGGGGCCTCGCAGGCAGGGCCCTGAGGGGTGGGTAGGAGTTCAGCACGTGGAGCCGAGGGCAAAGGGAGGGCCCTTCATGTGAGGGGGCAGCATGGCAAAGGCTGAGGGGAGCAGCAGGCTTGCGGCTGGACCCACCAGAGGGGACAGCAGGCTCCTGGTGGGCTGGGCACTGGCTCCCTCCTGAGGGGCGCTGGGAGCCCAGCAGCGCCGCAGAGGGTGACGGGGACCTGGAGCATCACACGGCGACTTGTGGAGGGTGAGGGGAGGCTGGGCAGGGGCTGGAGGGGGAGGGACCTTGGCTTTGTACTGCGGCTGAGATGCCCCTCTCTGTGGTTCACGTGGGAAGGCATCTGTGGGGGGTCCAGCTGCCATGATGGCCCCCCAACCCCCGTCACTGCGGCAGGAGGTTGGGGGGAGGCCGGGTGTCCAGCCTGAGGGATGCCGAAATGCCACCAGCCGCTGAGAGCCACGCCCCAGCTGCAGGGCTGTGGCACCGGACCAGAACCGAGGGCAGCGGCGCCCCGGACACCCCCTGCAGGGAGGGGCCTCCCCCAGACAGAGACCACAGCGCCTGCCTCTCCAGGCCCCCTCCTCGGCCTCCCCTCCGGAAACGGTCTCGGCTTTCTAACTGCCAAAGCACGTCTCATTTAGAGACGTGTTAACGCAGAGAACGGGGCCACAGACCCTCCTCAGACCTCGTTTCACCTCTGCGTCTGTTTTCATTACCTTGTTTACTTACTGGCTGTGTGACCCTGGGCAGGTTGGCTAACCTCTCTGTGCTGTTTCCTCAGCCGCAATGGGAATAACAGTAGCAGCCTCTGCCTCCTGAGACTGATGAGAGAACATGGGCACACCAGGGGGCAAAGCGCAGCCCCCACCCGGTGTGGGCGCTTGCTCTTCAAGCCCCTCCCTCATGCTCCTCCCCCAGGGCCCCCCAGGGCCCAGGTTTGTTGCAGGTCTTTCCTCTTTCTCTGGGACTATCTTGGGGGGAGGGGTGTCTCAGCCCCCAGAAAGCTGGTCTCCCTCACCCCTGTGCTGCCTATGCATCTTCCTGTTGCGTTTAAACTTTCTGGGTCACCTGGGCTCCGAGGTCTGCGAGGCGCAGCTCCGCTCAACTCCCTTCACTGTCCTGTGGCCTTGGTGTGTGTGGGGGGCAGCGCTGCAAAGGGGTGAGGGCCTGAGGGGGTGGGGCCAGGAGGGCCTGTCAAAGCCCGAGAACAGCAAGTGGGGAGAGCGGCAACCACAGGAGTCCCACCCAGCCCCGTGGACTGGGCCTGAGGGTGGGGAGGACCCAGCGGCTGTTGGTGGGGAAGGGAGGGCACTGACCCCCTGAAGCCGCCCCCTCCCCAGCTCCTCTTCCCAGCGGCCCAAGTGGGGTCCCTGGCCCAGGGCGTGAATGGGGGCCCTGCTTATTACCTTCCAGAACTCTCCACCCTGGATGTCTCCACGAGCACCCCCGCCGGCACGCGCCTGCTGTCCTCCTGCCGGGAACCAGGCAGCCCTCCCCCACGGGGCCCGCAGCGCCCCGGAGTCCAGCCCGCCATGGAGGCCACCCTGGCCCCACAGTTCTCTGCTCCCAGCGCCCTGAGTGGAGGGCCCGCTTCTGCAAACGGAAAACAGTCAGGGTCCCAAGCACCGCGGACGAGGGTGACCCTGCGAGCCCTGCGCCCACCCCGGCCGGTGCAGCCGCTCAGGGAGTAGCAGAGACGGGGCGCAGCTCAGCGTCAGCAGAGCTGAGCCCGGAGGCCACGGGGCCACACCGCTGCCACCTCTCACCCAACCAGGGGGCACCTCCGTGACTCCGCGTCCCCAGAGGGCAATCGAGAGGAAGTCCCACCTACCAGTGGGGCGAGGGGCTGGGCCTGACAACCTCCCCCACGCCCCCAGGTCCCCCACGCGGGAACGAGACGCGCAGGTGTCCCGCTTGGGCAGAAACTAGGAAGCTGTGCGACTCCCGCAGGACTTCGCGCCGGCAGCGGCCGTCGCGCACCAGCACAGATCTAGGGACACTGAGGCGCGTGGTCCCCATGGAAACCGGATCCCTGCGCTGGGTCGGGAGCCCAGGGGCGCAGTGATCCCGCCCCACCACCGCGTGTCCGTGAGCGCGGCACAGACTCGTCCACAGACACGGAAGCGGGCTGGCGAGGAAGGCGCGGTGGGGCGCAGCGCGTCCCCGTCCGAACAAATTTAGAGTAGTCTCCGCGCCCCGACTGCCCCGGGCGTCACGGAGCACCGGCCGGCCACTGTCGCCTGCGCTAGGGGGGACGCAGCGCGGGTACCGGGCGCCCTGCGCCCTCGTCTCCTTCCCTGCGCAGCCCCGCGGGCCCGGCCTGCGGGAGTCACGTGGCGCCGCGGCCGCAGCCCCAGCGCTGACCCCGCAGGAAGGGAGTGCAGGGCGCGGGCAGGGAAGGGGCGGCGCGGCGGGGGCGGGCCGGGGCGGGGCGGCTGGAGCGCCCGGGATTCCCTGCGGAACCGCGCGGGCTCTGGCTCCCAGTCTCCGGACCGCCTGTCACCGGCCCACTGCGACCGCCGCGCCCCCGGGGCCTCACGACGAGCCGGTGAAAGCCCCAGCCGGGCTTGTCGCCGCGCGCCTCCCCGCGGCTTGGTGCCTTCTCCCCGCTCCGCGGAGCCCCAGCGCCCGGGCCCTGCGGCCGTGGGGCCTGACCCGCCGCTTTTTCTTAGCCCTCGCCGATCCCACGCCGGGAACCTCGAAGGCCCGGGCAGTGAAGGAGGTGAGCTCGGCGCTTCGGCTGCCCCGGGGCTGCCCCTCGGCTGCCCCTCGCTGTCCTGCCCCCGCGGGTCTGGAACCCTCTCCAAAACGGCCCGCCTAGGAAGTGGGGAGCGCAGCCCGAGGGGCAGCACCTACGGGGAGGGCGGCACACAGCGGCCGCGACCTCAACGCCCGTCCGTCTTCCCCGCAGGTCAAGGCCACCCTCGGGAAGATGTACCAGAGCCTGGCGTTGGCCCCGAGCCCGGGCCAGGCCGCCTACGCGGACTCGGGCGCCTTTCTGCACGCGCCGGGAGCCGCCTCCCCGGTGTTCGTGCCGCCGGCCCGCGTCCCCTCCATGCTGCCCTACCTGCCGACGTGTGAGCCGGGTCCCCAGCCCTCCGTGCTCGCGGCGCACCCCGGTTGGGCGCAGGCGGCCTCCGCCGACTCCTCGGCCTTTGGCTCCGGCAGTCCGCACCCGCCGGCATCTCAGCCGGCTGGGGCCACCAGCTTCTCCTTCCCGCACAGCGCCCCGGGGCCCAGCGGTGGCGGCGCGGGGAGCCGGGAGGGAGGCACCTACCAGGGCGCACTGCTGGCTCGCGAGCAGTACCCGAGCCCGCTCCGGCGGCCGGCAGGCGCCTCCTACCCCACCGCGTACCCGGCCTACGTGAGCGCCGAGGTGGCCCAGCCCTGGGCCTCAGGACCCTTCGAGGGCAGCCTCCTGCACAGCCTTCAGAGCCGCCCGGCCGGCTTCCCTGGCCGCAGAGCCGCCTTGGGTGAGTGCGGGGCTGGGGCAGGTCCACTGGGCCCTCGTGGGTCCCCGGGTGCGACCTGCGCTCGGGAAAGGCAGAGCTGTCCTGACCGGGTGGCACGCCTGCGTCCGGCCAGCCAGAACCTGGCGACCAGGCGGCGCCTGCCATAGCCCCCCAACCCCCGCGGGAGATGGGGGGGGTCCTGAACTCCTCTGGCACCTCAGACAGCGTGTCAGCACTACGTTCCTTCCACTCTGGAGGGTGCCGACGGCGAGCCCACGGGGTAGAGGTTGCTAGGAAAAGATTTGGAAGTGAATTTGTGGAGTTCAGAGCACCGGTTTCTTTACGTCAGCTGCACCTGCGCTTCTGTTCCAGCATGTTTACTACATATTCTGACGTGAGCCCTGGTGCCGGTGCCGCCCTGCCGGTGCCACCCTGCCGTAGGTTTGGGTAATCAGGTTCCAGGGCCGTGAAGCTGCGAGCACTCCGCCCCGCCCCGGTCCTGCGGAGTCGGGGTCACTGACGCTTTCTCACCCCGGGGCCGAAACCCAGAAACCCAGGGCCGCCACGCCTCTGTTTGCTGCCCTTGAGGCCCCTCCGGTCAGCCCTCCCACCGCCACCGGGCGGCCTCTCGGCCGCACCCCAGGGCAGCCTTTTGTCCCGCAGACGCCACGCCAGCCAGGCCAGGCCGCAGGAAGCAGGCCGCTGGGCCCCGGAGCCCACCCCTGCCAGGCGATGACTGATCCCCGCCCCACCCCGTCCCCACCTCCCCCTACACGACCTTGCCTGGTCTGTGCCCAGCCAGCCTAGGGGGCCTCCTGGGGTCCTGGGTGCTCCACCCCAGTGCTGACGGAGGCCGAGCTGAGCTGCCTCCACAGTCGCCCCTGGTCCTTGCAGGATCTCTACACCCAGCCCCTCCAATGCCCACCCCCCACCCCGCTCGGCAGAGAACAAGGCCCTTGGGCCCCCTCCCCCTGCCCGGGTGGACGTGCCTGCCTCCCCAGGGGATCAAAAAGACAGACCTCGGTGCTGCCGGGAAGACAGTCCCTGTCTTCCTCCCTGAGGTTTAAATTATGAAACTCCCCACTGGGTTCAACTCACCTTAAGGAGCATTTAAATTCCCACAAACTCTCCTGCATGTCACCTTAAAATTAGGTAAAATAAATATATTTCACAATAAAACCAATATAAGACACAAACTAAGAGAGAGAAAGGGCCGCAGACGCCCTCCGGCCCCAGGGAGGGACAGAGCCTGGCCCCACCCGCCGCCCATCCCGCAGTGTCCGACTTCCTGGAGGACTTCCCTGGCGAGGGTCGCGAGTGTGTCAACTGCGGGGCCCTGTCCACGCCGCTGTGGCGCCGCGACGGCACCGGCCACTACCTGTGCAACGCCTGCGGCCTCTACCACAAGATGAACGGGGTCAACCGGCCCCTGGTGCGGCCCCAGAAGCGCCTGGTGAGTGCGGGCCCCGGGGGAGCAGGGGGGCTGGCACTCCCCAGGTCGGCCGGGCTCTGGGCCGCGCTGCAGTCCCGCCACCGGGGTCTGGGAGGCCCCGGAGCCCGGGGCACCCGTGGGGAGCTCTCTGGGGAGGCCTGGCTGGCGGAGCTGAGGGGGAAGCCGTGGCCACCTAGGCAGCTCATTTCTTGCCTGCCCAGTCTGCTGTGGCGAGAAGCAACAAAAGACCTGCTTCCTGAGCCAGAGGCTGCTGGGAGCTCAGCCCCGCGGCTCCCAGGGCGACGGGCTGGCAAGCTTCTTGCCTAGCTGGGCGAGGAGGGCACCAGGGGGCTGACCCGGGGGTGGGGCTGGAGGGGAGAGTGGGTGCTGCCTCAGAGGACGCCGGAGGCCCACGGGCGCGGCCCCGCTGCCTGACCGCAGGGCACTCTGTGCCCGGCCCTGGGGGTGGGGACCAGACCGGGTCTGGGGTTGTCCGGTGGTTCTCAGGATAGACTCCGTTTTCACTTTCGGTTCCTTCTGTCGTGGGGCCGGGCGGGAGTTGGGGACTGGGAGCCGGACCTTCGCCCCAGGCGGGGCGGAGTCCCCAGGAGTCACTGTGCTCTGCCTACTGCAGGCAGGTTTGACGTCCACTTACTTTTGTAAATAGCGGAAGGCCTGCTTGGTTCCCTAACTGTCCGAGGCAGCAAGGCCGCAGCGTGGAGGCCCGGGTGGGGGTGCGGCACCCGTCATCTTAACGCTCTCTTGGGCTCGCTCGGGCTCGCTCGGGCTCGCTCGCTTGTAGGAGCCCCGTCAGGGCCAGCCAGCCGGTTCTGGCCGGTTCTGCCTGGTTCTGGTGCGTCAGGCCCTGGCAGGGGTGGAGCGGGGCTGGTCTCTGGCCGATGCTGTGGGGTGGGCCAGCCAGCCTGCATGGCTGCCTTTCTGGGCTTGGGGGTGCGCAGCTACAGGCCTGTCCTCCAAACAGAAGGACTCCCGACCCCCGACCCCAACCCCCTTTGATGGGAGCATCAAGCCCCGCCTCCAAGCCCCAGACTGGGCAGGCAAGAAGTGAGCTGCCTAGGTGGCCACGGCTTCCCCCTCAGCTCAGGCCTGGGGCCTGCGGGTTCCCAACCACACTGTGCCATGCGGAGAGAGGGGGCCCCATAGAGTCCACGTCACCCCACCCTGGTCTCTGCCCCTGCGTTCATGCCCCCGCCCCCCAACCCCCAGTCTGCCATACTGGCCAGTACCTGGTGTGGCCCTCACTGATGAGGAAACAGGCTAAGAAAGGCAGGGTCCTGGTGGACTGGGACCCAGACCTGCGGACCTCAGGCCCAAAACGGGGTGCCCGGACACACAAGCCATCGGGACAGGAAGGTGTCCCCACCCTTTGCAGGGCTCGCCTGCCAGCAGGAAGTTCCTGGTGTGCGGGTGGGCAGGGGGGCTGCTCTCCAAGCTTTGGGGCGCGGATCCTCACGACGGCCGGCGATGAGCCCGGGGCTCAGAGAGCGGGGCCGCTTCCCCCGGCTCACAGCCGGCAGGCAGCAGACCCGGGCACATGCCAGGGATGCCCCCCTCGGGGCCTCCCTCTGAGCCCCCTCACGCTGAGCCCCCTGCCCTGGATCTCCGGCCCAGGCCCTGGGAGATGAAGGCAGGAGCTGTCCCCGCGCCTGCCCTGAAAGCTAAATGAGCCGGCTCTGCAGAGCGCTGGGGCCGTGGCCAGCCCTGTGGACAGTCCAGGTCCAGGCACTCGGCCTGCTGAGTCCTCTGCTGCTAGTCTGGGTGACACGGGGCAATTCAGATGCCCACTAAGGAGGAGCGCCCCGTGTGACTGCTCGTCCCCAAGGCCACAGGCCATCCCTGTATCCAGGCCCACGCAGACCTGAGTCTGTTTTCCAAGCAGGTAGGGGTCAGGGGACTTCCCTGTCTCCCCCCGAGCAGACTCCTTGGGGTTCAGTATGACTGGCATTGGGGGTCCCCTGGCATTGAGGGAGGGCAGCCCCCGTGGCCAGTCCTGGCAGGGACGCCCTCAAGTAGAAACCCTGAGACTCACACAGGGTCCTGAGACCACAGCCCAGTCCACAGGGCTCCCCGCCGTGGAGGGGCTGGGCCAGTGGCCCCGGACTGGCCCCCCACTTCAGTGTGCCCCTGTCCCTGCGTGTGGCCAGGCCTGCTGTCCCAGGAGGGGCCTCCCTGAGAAGAACCTGCCCTGACCTTCTAAACGATCACAAATGCCCTGCAAGCTCGTCACCAAGAACACGGGGACACAACAGTGGGGACCGATTCCCACCCTCGGGCTGGTGTCTCCACTGCCTTCGGTGTCCTAAGTGCCCCGCAGGCTGGGGGCGCCTTTGCCCCGAGCCACCCCCGGGGCCTTCCCACCGGCCTGCGCGCAGGGCCCGGGGCGCTGCAGCCCCAGCCGCCACCCCCACCAGCGTCAGCCGGGGGACCCCAGGTTCATTGGTCTTTGGAGGCCCTGGCGCCAGCTCCGGGAAGTGGCCTTGCATGCGTGCGCGCATGGGGCCCAGCGTCCTTCGCTGAGGGAATCAGACCTTGACTGGGACCCCGGGGCGCCCCGGCCCAGCCTCGCCTCCTGGACTCTCATCCCCGCGGAGCGTGAAGTGTGCCCTGAGCCACCGGGACAGGTGGCACGGCCCCCACATCCATCCCCCACGTCCCAGAGGTCCTGGGAACCTGTTCGCAATCAGAGCCACGTTTCAAGGCTGCTGTATGGGGGACCTGCCGGTTTCCCGTCTTCCCCAAGCATCCCTCGTCCTCGCCCCTGGGAGCCCTTCCCCGCCCCTGCTCCTCCCCTGCTGGCGCCCCCTCCCTGCTGCCCCCCCCCCACTTCCTTGGATGTCCCAGCGCTGGGGTGGCCAGCAGCCTTTGAAGTTCCACTTCTTTTGGGGAAAAAAAAAAAACAGATCGAAAAAGAAAACAAAATGCAGCCGAGCGGCCTGGGGGGCGGGGGTGGAGAGCGGTGTCCAGGCTGCTGGTCCCAGTGGGGCAGACGGGGCAGTGGGAGGCTTAGGGATGTGGCCGCGCTGTGTGTCCTGCCGAAGGGTGGATCTGCCCCCTCGAGGAGCAGCAGAGCCCTCAGCCCTCTGAGACTCAGTTTCCCCTCTGGGAATCCAGTCTGGTGGGGGGGGCAAGGTCAGCGAGGAAACACTTTGGATTTTGTTCTTAATTTTTAATTTTCCATTTCTTTTTTTAAAAAATTTATTGTATGTTTTCTATTACCTTTTAACCCCCCTCTCCCCCTCCCCCTGCAATCACCGCCTGGCGGTCCGTGTCCAGGAGTCCTTTCTCCTTCTTGCTCAACCTCTCCGCCCCCCCTCCGATCTCTGGGTTCTGCACTTGGACCTGCCCTCACTGTAAAGAGACTCGGACGCGGCTTTCAGCTGCCCCCTGGCACTCCCAGGGCACAGGGGGCCGAGGCCGTGTGTTTTGGGGGGGCTGACTTTCCGCACGTACGGATTCTGCATGCAGACCATCTGCTGTGGGGGGCGCCCTGTGTATGCCAAGCTTCCGGTCCCCAAGGGGCAGATGGACGGAGACAAGGGTCGGGGAAGGGAGGCCCATGCCCTGTAAAAGCGGCCGCCTGCCCAACAAGGTGAGGCTGTGGCCACAGGTGGAGACGCGTTCCCAGGGCCTGGGATTTCGTGGGAGCAGCTGGTGCCTGGTGCGGAGGCTCCCGACAGACACCCACGTCCCCGCCCAGGCCACTCGCAGGGGCCGGCCTGTGCCCTTGACCACTGGCCACAGCCTGGGGGAAGCGGGTGGTCAGCCAGGCTGGCTACACGCAGTCATTGCAGAGACTGCTGGCAGATGGGGAAACTGAGGCTGGCCCTGCCTGCTGGCCTCCGTCCCTCCTCCTCTGGCTGCGCCCAGCGCCGGGTCACACTGGCCTCCCGCGTCCACAGTCCTCGTCCCGCCGTGCCGGCCTCTGCTGCACCAACTGCCACACAACCACCACCACGCTGTGGCGGCGCAACGCGGACGGCGAGCCCGTGTGCAACGCCTGCGGGCTGTACACGAAGCTGCACGGGGTGAGCGGGGCCGGGCAGGCGGGGCGGGCGGCCAGAGGCGGGGCGGGGACGCCGGGCTGGCCCTCTTACACAGGTGGCCCTGCTCACTGTGTTTTCCGCACACGGGCCCGCTGAGGCTCGTCACGGAGCTGAGGCTCGCCCACCGCTGTTTGGCCGGGGCAGAGGCTGGACCCTCGGACCCTCGGTCTGGGGGGACAGCTCCGCCCCGATCTCAAGGAGGGCACCAGGGGCCTCCGCGGCTCCCTCTCAGGGCTGTGAGGACGTGTGGGCTCTAGGAGCGACTGGCAGGGCAGGTGGCGGTGCAGGGGCCCAGGGGGAGCGGGGAGAGGAACCCGCCACCCACCCGGCCTGTCTCTGCCAGGTGCCCCGGCCCCTGGCGATGAAGAAGGAGAGCATCCAGACACGGAAACGGAAGCCTAAGAGCGTGGCCAAGACCAAGGCCTGCTCAGGTGCGGGGCCCGACCCCCCCCCCCGACAGACGACCTCCAGCCCCTGGAATCGCCCCCAGCCCCTCCCGCGGGCTCATGGTCTCCCCGTTGGTGTCCCCCACTCCACCGTTAGAGATTTACACGTTTGGTGCAGGCGCTCTCCCCTGAAGTGCAAACCCCCACTCTGTCCAGGGACGGCTGGTGGGCCGGGGGGTGGTGGGGAGCGGCGAGGCGGGCGGGACTGAAGTGGCCCCCCCCCCCAGCCCCTCACTTGCTGTGACGGCCTCCGTGACCGTCCCTCCTTTCCTCTCAGCGTCCACAGCGACCAGCACAGCCTGCCGGCCACCCTCTGTCCCTGACCCTGAGGACGCGGCAGCCACTTTGAAACCGGAGCGCAGCCTGGCATCCCCTACCTGCCCCGGGCCCGGAGTCACCTCCCAGGTAAGGCAGACGGTGGGCAGGTGCACCTCCTCAGGGAGCCCTGAGCCCCTGGCCAGGTCGCAGCCCCCGCGGGCCTCTCTGGGAGCTCAGGGCTGGCCAGTCATTGATGCCTAGAGGTGATGCAGACCGAGAGCTTGCGTGTGATCACGTCGATGTCCACGAGGGGCCCCCACCCCATTCCAGGAGTGAGGAGACCCCTCAGGGTGAGGTCTCCCGACCCCACGTGAGCCAGCCTGTGTCCCCTGTCCTCCCTGCAGGCCTCCAGCAGGGCGGACGAGCCCCTGGCCCCCAGCCACTTGGAGTTCAAGTTTGAGCCTGAGGACTTCTCCTTCCCCTCCACAGCCCTGGGCCCCCAGGCTGGCCTCGGGGGGGCCCTGCGCCAGGAGGCCTGGTGTGCACTGGCCTTGGCCTAGGTCCCCAGTCACCCGCCAGACCCACCTCGTTGCCTGTGTCGCTCCAGCCCAGGGGGCAGCCCGCCAGGCCCACCCGCCGGAGAGACAGGAGCCAGCAGGAGGTCTAGGCACGTGGCGGGGAGGCCCGTCCAGGTGGCTGTCAGGCCCCAGAGCAGGAGGAAAGCACGGGGACAGAGGCTGGAGCGCGACACACACACAGCAGGAGACCCCCAAACACTGCAGGAAGCTCGGCACCAAGCTGACCAGGGTGCCCACGGCCGCCCTGACCTCCACGGTCTGCGCCCGCCGCCGTCACCTGTGCAGGGGGCGGCCCTCGGAACAACCCACCTGCTGTTGCAAACCCAGCCTCACGCATGGAGCAGCCAAGGCCAGGCCATGTCGGGGACACCGGGGATGCCCCAGGCCTCAGGGTCTGTCCTTCGGGTTTCACAGCTGGGACAGGCGTGCCGGCCGTGTGCCTTGGGGGACCCCATGCCGAGAGGAAGCCCTTCCCTGCGAGGCCATCGTGCGCTTGAGTGCATGGATGGTGTCCCCAGAGGGACATGAAGGACCTTGCCGTGAGCCTCTGTGAGGGGCAGAGTGAGGGCCCTGCGCCCCGCAGGACCCATCCCGGCTCGTCTGCAGTCCCAGCGGAATTGCTCACTGCCCCCTTTCTCCTCCAGAAGCCCCTCCCACGGTGGGGCGACAAAGAGGCTGGTCCCGCCCCAGGGGGGCTGGTGCGGGGCAGCTCACAGCCAGATGTCGGGGCGGCGAGAGGGAGTGGCGGGGAGTGGGGCGCACCCTCCCCAAGGCCACGCTCACGTGTGTGTGGACGCTGCCTTTCCCCAACACGACCTCCTGGTTTTCCCAGGGAAACCAGAAACTGCAATTTTTTATTTTTAATGTAAAGCCTTCCAATTGAAAGCTTTCCCTTGACTCCTAACTTGATTCAAACATCTTTTTTTTTCATTTTTATTTATTGATTTGAGAGAGAGAGACATCGATTCGTTCTCCACTTGCTCATGCGCTCAGCTGCTCCCTGCGCGCGCCCTGACCGGGGGTCGGACCGAAGCCTCGGCGTCTTGGGACAACACTCTAACCGAGCTGCCAGGGCCTGATTCAGAAATCTTCTGAAGGCAGTGAGCGAGCTGCGAGCCAGCCACCACCGGGCCATCCCGGTGGTCGTCCCTGGCGTCCCTCATGGTCCCACCAGCCCGGGGTCCACATGGCGTCTTATTATTTTTTTAAAGGCGAGGCTGAGAGAAAACATGCGAAACAAAGAGCTCTCCTTTGCCATCCCGTCCCCATCACCCGTGGGACTTCCTGGCCTCGAGGGGACAAGCCCAACCTGCAGACCACCCCTTTCAGAAGTGCATCCCAGGGCCCCCCGCTGGACCTCGCTGTCCACTCAGAGTCACGCCAGGGGCCCTTGAGGGTGTCTGTAGGCCTGGGTGACGCGAAGGAGCAGGGTGCCTTCAGGGTTGCCCACCAGCCTCGCTCCACCTCTGTGAGTTGGGGATCCCCAGCCCCCCACCCCCCATGCAGAGCTGCTGCAGGACCCTCCCCCAAGGAGCTAGTTAAATGCAGCATCTCAGGGCCTGGGGCCAGATGGGTGGTGGCTGGGGCCTGGAAACAAGCATGCTCCCCGGCCCCCAGCGGTGCCTGCGGCAGCCACACAGGGAACCAGGCGGCCAGTGCCCGGATGCAGAGGACACCCCTCCAGGGAGGGTCTGTCGGCTCACAACCAGCGTCCTGCATGGGAGGGACAGGAGCCGGCGGTGTCTGCAGGGCCGCACCTGGGGCACCTGCCTGGCGGCCAGATGTGAGAACGCTGCTACCTCCTGTTAATGCCCACAGGTTTCCCAGGGAGGAAACTGAGGCACAGAGAGGTGAAGGGTCACCCGTGTCCTTGTCCCGCCCCATCACTCGCCCTTCCCCTTCTGAGAGGGCGGACACCTGATGAGAGAGGCTGAGGCACCAGGTGACATGAGACACCAGGCCACGGCAAGGCATGCAGGGGACAGCGTGGCATCCTCACAACACGGTGCTGCCCCTGGGGAGCCCGGTGGCCTCTGTCGGAGCCTCAGGTCCCCACCTGTAGTTGGGGGAGGGCCACGTGCTCACACCGGCTCTGCAATCCACACGTGAGTGCGGGGCTCCTAGGCCCTGTGAATCCCCGGGATTGGAGTCCGTGCTTGGTGCTGAGCATCCCGAGGAGGCTTCCTGGAGGTGGCCACAGCGGGCAGACAAATGGGGCAGGTCCCCACAGATGGAGGGAGTGAACTTGGCAAAGAGGGAAAAAGAAGCTATCTCTCCCACCTCTTTTTTTCATCTTTAAGGATGTGCCCGGGATGAGGGAGGCCGAGCCCCCCACCCCTGGGCACGGACGTGTCGCTGTTCAATGTAAGCCTTTCTCCCGAGTGCCTCTTGGGCCGGAAGCTGTCAGGACCTGCAGCCTTAATATAGACGCCAAGCACCCCCTTCCTGCAGCTCTTCCTCCCACCACCGCCCCCCAGGCCCTGCCTGCTGGTCACAAACAGCCGGACGCCAGGAGGCTGGCAGGCCTGGGCAGCCCGGCCGCTTATCAGAGCAACAGGATGCAAAGAAGGGCCCCAGCGCCCACTGCACACCCCGGCTCCCCAGGGAGGCTGGGGGCAGGGCGCCCCACCCTGCCCCTGTGCCCCCGCCTGTCCCAGAGAGCGCCCACTGAGCTTCCCCCCCGGGGAGACCCTGGGTGGGGAGAAATGGACAGACAGGGCACAGAAAAGGGGAGAGAGCCAGGCCCCTCCACCGGGGCTCCTTGAACCTGCGCCTGCTCCTGCCCTGCCGGCCCTGAATTCACTGCTTCACTCCCGACCCCGAGCAGCGGCCCAAAGCGCCCCAGGGACAGCCCTGCAGGCTGGCTCTGAAGCAGAAGCAGTGCCCCACCACGGGTCCTTGACAGTGGTGTCGGAGGCTCCCACCGCCGCTGCTGCGCACACGGGCGCGTTTCTCCCCTGGGCCCTCGCACCAGCACCCCCCTACGTCCCGCCGGCCCGGCAGTGCCCTGACCGCAGAGCTTCCTTGGGCTGGTCTCCCCTTCGCTGGCCCCTTGCAGAGCAGGCTCAGACCTTCCTCGAGGCCACGCACGGGGCTCACCGTGAGGGGGGCAGTGCAATGGGGAAGCCACACGGGCACCGGCCTTTGCTCTGACCAGACCAGGAGAAGGCTGGTTGCTGCCCCCAAACCCAGGGGGCCGCAGTCCCAGGAAGGAGCGAGGTCCACACGCCCCTTGCTGCTCTTGCCTTTGCCACAAGCCCAGGGGCAGTTCATGACGACTCGGGGGCTGCCATGTGGACAGGCTGCGTGGACAGGGCCCAGGAAGGGGCTGCTGAGGCCCCCCAGGTCCCGGCCCCGCCCAGGGGTCCCTTTGGGAAGGCAAGAAGCCAGAAGGCTGGGGCCCCCTGAGGCTGGGGGGCTGCGGGTCCCTGTTCCTCACCCACGTGCTTCTCAGCAAGGGCTGGGCAGGCCCCAAGGAGGGGTGGCTGAGCCCCCAGGCCCATCAGAGCCAGGGTGGGGGTGGCTGGCCCTCGACGGCCGCGCGGAAGCCACCACGGGCAGCCCCCCTGTGAGGCCCGCCAAGATGTTGACACGGGCGGCTCCAGCCGACTTATTTATTATCTGATACAGGGTTCTCGGCACCGCTGGTGGACAGCGTCTGGCTGCCCTGGGGCCTGAGGGAGGGAGTGGTGGGCGGCGGATGGGCGGCCAGAACAGGCCTCCCCACTGGACTCCAGGGCAAGACGCACAGAGGAATCTGGGCCCTCCCCCCGCAGCCGACGGCCTGGCTTCCCCGCTGCCCACGGGGCCGGTGGGCAGAGGACAAGCCAGGCTCCTGCATGGGGCCGACCCTGCAGCTCCCCTCCTGGGTGTCTCACCCCGAGACCTGCGCCCCCTTTGCACCCAGACCCTGCTCCCCCAGTCCCAGGAAAACTCCCCGGCTGGGGTCCTCCGGTCCACCCACCCAATTATTGCCACAGCCCGTCCCCCACCCTCCGCTTGGCCCGGAGCTCACACTTCCCATGATGCAAATCCGGGTCTGTTTCTCCTTTGCTTCCAAAAGCTCTGGCCCGGGTGCTGCCCCAGCAGCCGCTCTGCTGGCCGCAGCCACGGCGGCGCCGCGGCCCCGCAGCCCCAAGACCCCCCTTGCACAGCGCCCACATCCACTCCCCAGGACGCATCGCCTCTGCGCCTCTGCGTGTGCTGTTCCTTGTGACCGTGACACCCTTCCTCGTCTGCCTAGGCAGGGACGTGGGACTCGGGGTCGAGGCCCTCTGCTGCGAACACCCCCAGCCTTTCTGCGGCGGCACAGGGTGGCGGCAACCCAGAGTCCCCGCCAGTCAGAGTCCCCCACACACACCGGGGCTGCCGTGCACAGAGGGAGTGGCCTCAGCTGCCCGGTCCGGGGAACGACCCGGAGAATGTGCCCTGTGAGCCAGGGAAGGTCCGAGTTCCAGGAGCACCAAACAGCACCAGCTTCTTCCGAAGCGTTTTCCCTGAACCTCCCCCGGGCCGGCCTTTATAACTGAGGAGACCACAGAAAGGGCCTCCATGGGGTACCCCCGCCTCATGAAGGGCGGGTCTGCTGGGAGGGGCGGGTGGAGGGCCTGAGGACAGGCAGGGACCGCCTGGGGCCACCCAGCAACCTGGCCTCAACCCAAGTAGCGTATTTTTCGGACTATAAGGCACACCGGACCATAAGATGCACCTAGGTTTCAGAGGAAAACAGGAAAAAATATTTGAAGCAAAAAATGTGGTTAAATGTTTCATAACATAAACAACATACTATTTCACCAATGTAAATAGAAACAGCTGGGTAAACTACATTCAGACTGTAAGACGCACCCCCATTTTCCTCCCAAATTTGGGGGGCGGTACGTCTTATAGTTTAAGAATAAGATAGGTTTCTAAGCCCTGGCTGGTATAGCTCAGTGGATTGAGTGCGGGCTGGGAACCAGAGGGTCCCGGTTTGATTCCCTGTCAGGGCACATGCCTGGGTTGCGGGCCAGGTCCCCAGTGAGGGCCATGTGAGAGGCAACCATACATTGCTGCTTCTCTCCCTCTCTTTCTCCCTCCCTTCCCCTTTTCTCTCTCTAAAAATCTTTAAAAAAAAAAAAAAAAGAACCTCAGCAGACCCCGGCATGGCAGGTCCCCCCCGGTGGCCCGCCCCACTCCTCGGACCAGTGATGCTGCTTCCCCAGCTGCCACTTCGAGGCCGTGCAGCCTACACTTGGAGGCCACGCCCTAAGACCGGCCCTGCTTGTCCGCACTGACCCAGGCAGAGACCTGCCCCCCACCCCAGCTTGTCTCCTGTACCCCAGCCTTCCTGTCACTTGGGCGCCTGTCACCGCGGGTTGGCTGTCCCCATGCTCCCTCGGTCTCACCCACTTGAAAACACCTGAGGACAGGGCCTCGTCCTTGTCCCTGCAATGAGCGCAGCGCCCGCTGACACCCTGGTGGGGAAGACGTGCAAGAACGAACGGCGAGTCTGTTCCCAGCTGACCTGGGGGGGTGCTGACCCGCCCCTTCCAGGCCCCCGAGCCCCCTGGAGCCCATCCATTTGCCATGGGGGTGGTGGGACAGAGGGGGTGAGGCAAGGTCCCCAGAGGAGGGTTTATGGGGGATGATTCGGGATGGCCGTTCTCCCAGAAGCAGCAGACAGGGGGAGAGGGGACCCCATCCCCACTGAGCCCACAGGAGGGGAGTGTGCAGTGTGGGGCTGAGGTTGTCCTGGTCTGAGGCAGGACAGCGGCCCTCACCCTTCACGCCAGGGCGACCCGTGCGTGCCGTCAGAAGGGGCTCCCTCGGGCGGGCACCAGGCAGGGGATGGGCAGCCTCCCTCGCCCCAGACTGCCTGCCGCCCCCTCTGAGGCCCCCAGCAGTGAGACCAGTGTGGACGGCAGAGCCCGGGCTGTCCCGGGTCCAGGGCAGGACAGGGCTGAGCACTCCCTCCCCTGGACAATGGTGTGCAGGGCTGGGAAAGGGGGAGCCGCCGGAGGGGCCTTCAGAGCTGGGCGCACTCAGGGCAGCCGCGTGGAGCTGTGGACACCGGCCAGGCCGAGTCTGCTGGACTCTGGTTCCCAGAAAGTTGGAGATGACTCGGGGCGAGGAGGGATGGGGCCCCGCGGGGTCTGAGGGCTTTGCGTCTGACCTCTGAACTCACTATTTCTGCGTTGGTCTCTCGTGTGTAAAACGGGCCAAATTGTTCAACACAAACATCTTAGGGATTTTGCAATTGACAAGCCCTGTTATGGTGTGTCTTTCCTTCTCTCTGCGCACAGAACCTCGGAGCACGACCGTGGGCAGGCCCCTTGCCCTCGGCCTCCCAGGGCTCTGGGGGCCGGGGCTGGGGCAGGTCAGGGAGCACCCACAGGAGGACAGCGAGGGAGGGACGAGGCCGTGAGGGGCGGGCAGGGGACGGAGAGGCCCAGCGGACAGAGAGAGGACAACGCACGGCTCTGGACCCCGGGCCCCACACCGCCGTTGGTCTGACAGCCACAGCCCCCCTTTGCCAGCGCCTGTCCTAGGGCGATGATGGCCGAGGGGCAGGGCCTCCCTGTGGACGACAAGGCAGGTGGCCGGAGGCGGGCAGGGCGGGCAGCAGCAGGCCGCCCCTGGGTGACAGGAAAGCCAGGTGAGGAGTTTTCCTAAGGATTTTGCAGGAAATACCGAAGCCCCTCGTGCCGGTTGAGGAGGACCGCAGATGCCAGGCCAGGACCCGGCACGCTCCTTCTGGCAATTTCAAAGTGGGGTGAGGGGGGCGGAGGAGTCAGGGAGGGGCCACCACACCAGCCCGGACCCCCCCCTGCACCCCCACTGATAAGCGAGCCACCCTGGGGTAGGGGCTCTCCCTTGACCTCTGTGTCTTCCCGCAGGCAGAGCTCAGAGGTCACCAAAGCGGTCTGCCCCTAGGACTGCACACGGCCTTGACCCACCCAGTAGACTGTGGGCGCTGAGGTGGACTGGAGGGTGGTGTCCCCGAGGAGAATGGCCGGTGGTCCCCAGCTTGAAGATGGCACTCATGGGCCCACCGGTCACCCTCGGGGTCAAGGGCTGGGGAAAGGGGGACAGATGGGGGTCCGGGCACAGTGGGTAGTGTGATTTCCTCAGCCGAGTGGGGAACCGCGAAGAACGGCTTCCCTCAGGGACCCCCTGTCTGTGCCCCAGAAGCATCGCATGGGGGAACCGTCGCCCCTACCCTGAGCCCTCTGAGCCCCTCCCTCACTGCGGAGCACGAGTCCCAGAACCGCCGCTGGGGCGTCAAGGAAAGTGTGACATCGTGTCCTGAAGCTTCCAAACCAAACTCGGGAAACGCTCGACGCAGCTCCACCTGCTTCAGCCCCGGGCACTCTGAGCCGGCCGACGTGTGCCGGCTCCCGGGCTGATGGACAGCCGCCCCTCGCCGGGCTCTGCCCGGAACCTCCGCGGGGAGTCTCTGGCGAGAGACTCGGGGTGCCGCCGCCAGCCCTGTGACCTCTCTGAACTAAAAGGAGGCCCGCTGGCTTCCTGCCCGCCCGGGCTTGGAACCGCTCCGCCTGGGTGGAGCCCCGAGCGTTTCCTGCGCGGGGTCCGGGACTCTGCGCAGCGCCTGCAAGTTCACAGCCACCGCGCATGAATCTCCCTTGTTTATTTTATGAATGAGAGGGGACGCTAAATACTCCAATGAAGTCCATCCGCGCACCGCCAGGCCCAGAGACACTCAAAGTCACGCCAGCCTCCCTGTGGGGGTCTAGGGAGTCCGCAGCCAGGCCCGGGGGGGTCTCTGCGCCGCGCGCACCGTCCCCAGCCCACGCCTCGGGGCCACACCGCGGTCTGCGGCTCCTGGGGAGAGAACGGGCGTCCAGGATGGCCCACCCGCCCGGCTTTCCCGGGCACGCAGAGCTTTGCGAACTGCGCAGGCCCAGGCTGGGAAGGAGCGCTCAGCCCGCTGCTCCCCGACCCCCAACCTCAGAGAACCCACGGCGGCCTTGTGGGCAGCCAGATGCCCGTCCTCTGCCCTGTCTGCGTCCTTGAGGAGTTTCACGGGGACCACGCGGCACTTCAGCCCCCAGAGAGAGCTCAGGCGGAACCCCAAGCCCGTCTGGGCCTCTCACCCACTGAGCGACCGGCCTTGGCCAGAGGCCTGGCTCCAGGCCAGAGACAGAGCCCCTGTCTGGGCCTCCCTCGGGACCCCCAAAGGGAGGTGCAGCCCCTGGGGAGCCAGGAGGAGGGAGGCACCTCACAGATCCTCGAGACCCCACCCCGGCCCACCCCATCATCCCACCCCATAGACCATGGGGCCCCCCACTCTCCCGGGGACTCGGGTACTGCCCCTCCCTCCCAGCCCTCACACACCTGCCTGGGTCCTTAACAAGATGGGGGCTCCCAGCGTCACCCCCACCCCGATTCCCCCACCCCAGCTTTCAGCTCAGGGATTTGGTAAAGCCCGGTCAGTCCTGGGCTGACTCCATGAGGGACAGTGAGGCCCGAAGCACACGCCCCCCACACCCGTCCTGCTGAGAGGGGCCGGCCCCCAGCCCCCGGCTCCCTGGAGACCTGGACAAGCGCTCCTCCCTCTCCAGAGAGACACCCAGAGAGACCTGGACAGGACAGACAATGGGCACTAAAAATACCCGCGGGCAGGCAGGATTTCCCAGGGACATCTGTAAGTTCTGTCCGCGGAAGTTATAAATACTAAATAATGTTAATTTGGAGCCGTTAGTCATCGGGGACAGCCCCGTCCTTTGTGGAGAAAGGGATGTTTTTCCAGATCGGTAATTTATGGCTCTTTACACTGAAATCCTGCTACGGGAGAAAAAGGAAACATGAGCAAAAAAGGGTCCCCCCTGGAGCCGCTGAGATCGGGGCCCCCCCACTGAGCCCCCATCAGCCGCCCAGCCCGGGCAAGGGGCTCCTGGGCCCCCTGGGGTCTCTGGGTCGTCCTGGGTGTCCCCTGGTCGGTCCCGGGTCTGCCTCTGGCTCCTGCACCTGGTGTCCGCCAGCCACTGGTGACCCTGAAGCCTCCTCCCACCTTCTGGACCCCTGCCGGCCGCCCCTCCCCCCAGATCCACACCCTCGGCCCCCAGGCAGCCTAGGTGGGTGCCCACCCTCCCCACCAACAGCTCGCTCCCACCTGGGCTCTCTGCCCAGCCTGAGAAGCCAGGTGGCCACATCCCAGCACCCTGGGTGGGGCAGCCAGGGGTTGATGGCCTTGGGGACGTCGGCCCCATGTGGGGCGTGTGGGGATCCCAGTGCAAAGGTCCCGGAAAAAAGAAAACCAGTCACAGACCAAAGGGCACTGGGCCCCGAAAGGAGGGCTCAGGTGGCAGGCAGTGCCCAGCATCGGGGACCTGGGGTGCCGGGAGCCTCCTGCGGGGCCCTGAGCGAGGGCACTTGGCAGAGCTGCAGGAGGGGGGCTGAGTGGTGCCCCCCGCACAGTGGGCCCCCGCCCCCCGAGAACGGATGGGGCTGGCGCCCTCCGCCTGGGGACAGACTGCAATCCCCTGTCAGTGGGTGGGGCCGACCCCCAGGTGTTGTGCTGAGACCCGGCTTAGACTCCCCCCCACCCCCTGCGTCCAGAGCCCTTCTGGGCCCTGTCTAGGGACCCAGCTCGGGGCCACCGGCTCAGCTCTGCCTCCAGGGACCAGACCTAAACGCCCAGGGCGTTGAGATGAAGCTTGTGGGAACCAGGGACCCAAAAGCCCATCAGGACTGGCTGTCCCAGCACAAATGGCTCCTGGCCCTGGGGTGCCCAGTCCCGTTCTTTACCACCTCCTAGCCTGAGTCAGATTCGGGGGCCCCTGCAGACGGCATCCAGGGCCCCGGACTGCTGGACGTGGGGCTGCTGTCCCCAGCCGTTCCCGGTGAAGCCCCAACACGCAGCATCAGAATGTGGCCTCATTTGGAAATTGGTGGTGGCAGGTGTCATTAGTTAAGGTGAGGCCATGCTGGAGTGGTGGCCCTAGTCCAACAGGACCGGTGTCCTTCCCAGAAGGGACACGGGACAGACACGCACACAGGGGGCAGGGGGACGTGTCTCTAAGCTAAGGGTCGCAGGCACCCCCAGGGCTGGCCCAGGTCCCCGCAGGAGGAACCGGCCCTGCTGACACCTGGACCTCAGATGTCTGCCCCCAGCCCCGGGAGAGAATGCGCATCTGTGGCTGAAGCCCCCAGCCTGGGGGGCTTTGTCTGGTGGCCGGGACAAGCACGCACCGGCCCTCTCCACCCGCCACTGCCCCTCTGCTCGGCTGTCCGCCCAGGAGACGGTGCTTGCCCTGCCAACGGCAGCAAGAACTGTGACCCATACCCCCGTTTTGGGCTGGGATCCTTGTTTTTAAACCCTCATCCCAGGACACATTTACTGGTTTTAGAGAGAGAGGAAGGCGGGAAGAGAGAGAAGCATCGACTGGTTGCCCCCTCATACGGCGCCTGGGTACAAGGGACGATGCTCCAACCAGCGGGGCCACCCGGCCAGGGTGGGGCCCGGACCCTTTCAGCCAAGTACGTGGCCCTCACCACAGTGGCTCTCCAAGCGGCAGGAAGCCTGGTGAGGTGGCCGGACAGTGTTCTTGTCCCCAGCCCACAGAGGGGGGAACAGGCCCAGAGATGGGGAGGCAAGTGTCCCACACCAGGGTCACCGGGGCCAGGACGCGGCCCAACCCCGTCACAGAGGGGCCCATGCAGGCAGCCAGAAACCGGGGACACTGCTCTGCCGTGTCACCCGGTTTACTTCCGTCACGGCCGTCACTGCCACCTGGAGTGTCCTCCCCACGTGTCTCCTTGGTGAGTATCTGCCTGCCGTCCAGGCCGGCACTGGCCAGGAGACATGCAACACGAGCCACACGTGTGATGTCCACAGGACTGTGGACACATTAAGAACATGTCGATGTGTGGTCCCCGCAGAGGTGCTGTGGTCTCCTTCTTGTGTTTGAGCGGGGCCTTCACACGCCAGTACGTGTGAGTCACACGGACCGCGCAGCCCAGCCGCCACCTGGGACTTGGAGCCACAGGGCTGAGCGGCGCTGAGCCCCGTCACGCCACACTTCTGCATACCCGCTCACACTGGAGGGACACGTGGACAACTGTGCTACAACCCCAGCCACGGCCCGTGCCCTGCGTGGCTGGCAGGAGCAGGTGGTGGTTCGGGGCGACTCTGTCTCCGGGAGCAGGTGGGAGGAAGCCTGGGGCAGGGAGCAGGTGTGGGGAGGGGCCGCCTGCTCCCCTCCTGGCTGCCTTCCTGGAGGGTATGAGAGGAGGAAGAGGACCTGGGCCCCTCTTGGTCCCCCCTCGGTCCCTGCTGACCCCAACCCCGGCCCACAGGCCCCTGTGGTGGGCTTTCACCCCAAAGATGAGGCTGAGCCAGAATCTGGAGGTGAGTCCTCTGTGGAGAGAGCCCCCAGGGCTGCGCGTCCGTCCGTGACAGGTGGGGTGGGTTTTCCATGCAACCACTCAGCAGCCAGCCCAGAGCAGCCAGCCACCCAGCGGGGTAGGATCAGGCCAGCCTCTGCTGCCAGGCGGAGGTGTCCGCTGATGCCCCCGGGGGTGGGGATGGGCCTGGCGGGGAGCCAGCAGCCTGGAGGGGAGACTCACATTTTCCGATGAGAGCCGCAGCCGAGGCCCCCGGGGGCCGGGCCCACGAGCGCAGGGGCCTCTGACCGCTCCCGGGTCGGCCTCTGTGGGCCATGAGGGCCAGGGAGGGTGGACGTGTCCAGCGGAGGTTTCTGCCGGGAGCCACTTGACTGTGAGTCCCACTGCCTCTGAGGGTGCAGGGCTTCCCTAGTGCCTGGCCGGCTCCCGGCTCCAGGAAGTGGACCACGGGCTCCTGGCAGCTGTCACCCCCCGCCCCCAGGCTGAGCAGGGGACACGCAGCGTGGACAGCCTGAGTGGAGGCGTTCAGTCCGGGGACAGAAGCACCTGCTCTGTCCCCACATTTTGTCAGCGAACCCTGCAGTCCGGGGCCTGCATGCACCCCGCCCATGGGGCCAGCGACTGGACAGCAGGGGGCACGGGCCACCGGCCCCCAGACAAACCCACCCGTACGTAAACCACATCTTTAGGAGGGGCAGGTGCAGGCTGGTTAGGAGCAGGGACGGACTCAGCCTCATACCCCAGCTCTAGACACCCCAGCGGTGTGGCTTCGGACAAGTCACTCAGCCTCTCTGGGCCTTGGATTGTCACAGCCCTGCTTGTGACCCCAAGGCTGTCCGCGGGGGGCCGGTCGGGCAGGTGCTGCGCCACATGGGGAAATCTCCTGGACGGTCCACCTTGTGCCAAAACCGACCGCCCGATGGGGCCTTCGCTGACCTCTGTGCCTGGGGTCCACAGAGACTCCACGGAGGAGGCACAGCCCCTCCCCCAGAGCACCATCCGAGGGGCAAGATGGAAAATGTGTAGAGAAGGAAAATGTGGAGCAAGCGGCCGGGCCAGCACACAGACCCCGGGCAGGCACTGGCCAGGGAGCGGGGAGGGCCAGGCTGCGGGGAGGCAGCTGGGGGTCCCTCCCACAGCCACTGGCCCCAGCAGCCAAGTGGGCGCAGCCAAGGGCCCCTCCCCTCCTTCCTTCGCTCACTCATCCATTCGCTCAGGGAGGGTCGAGGGATCCGTTCCAGCACGTGGACACGGGGGATGCTCCCGCCTCATCGCCCTGTGAGTGTGGGTTCTCCGTGTTCCCGGAGGTCTGCATGCTCCGCGGTGCCCCCACACTCCTGGACTCTGAGCCTCAGGCACGCGGCTGCCCTCATGGGGACCTCTGGGCACCACGGCCGCTTCCCCCACCACACAGCCAGGGACAGTGACACTGAGGAGACCAGAGCAGGGAGCCCCAGGCCCACTGGGCTGGTGGCCCACTGGGACGTGTTCTCGGGTGTCCGACCCCCAGGGTCCCACACAGACAGGAGGGGGAACACACCCTCTGGTCCCCAGCAGCCCACAGGGCTCGCTGACCAGCGCAGACCCTGCCCCAGACCCCCCTGCAGGGACAGGCGTCTCCAGGCCTGTCAACTGTGCCCCAGGGAGCCTCCAGGCCCCCAGGGCCCCCGCCGCCACCCCAGCCTCGGCCGCCCCGCAGCGGCCGCCCTGCACGAACCTGGGAGGGGGGGCTCCTCCTCTGCAGAGGCCCCTCCGCTCTGCCTTTGATCTTCCCCAAAGCTCTGCGGGCCTGGCTCCCTGTCGGCCATGACATTGACAATTGTTTATTAGTTCTGAAATAGCTGAAATTCACGTCAAACATTCGCATGTTAGAAAAATGTTTATGAAGTGCGATCGCCATTTATGTAACTGCGTGTTTGGGAGAGCAGCAACAGAGGCCCCGGGGACCACACAGCCTCTGCCACGGCTCGGGCCGCGCCCCCCGGGGTCCAGGGAGGGTCCCCACCCCAGCCCCCACCCCTGCCCCTCCCCACTCCCAGGGTCAGGGAACTGTCCCCCAGGGCACTTGGTGGAGGCACCAGAGCTGGGTTCAGGGAGGCAGGCGCCCACCCACCTCCACCTCTACTGGAACGCCCGAGGGGCCCCTTCCCCCTGCAGGGACAGGAATGAAGCTCCAGACACTCTCCCCGCAGGGTGGGCTCCAGCCGTGGTGGCCGGGTGGGGGCACTGTCCCGCTCGCCCCCTGGAAAGCCTCTCTATGGAGGTGGACGCCTGGTTTCTCCCTGGTGCCCTGGCCGACGGTGCTGAGGCCAGGCCGGGGGAAGGCTCCTTGGGTCCCTGCAGCTCCCCTGCTGAGGCCAGGCTGACCGTGCGTGACTGCCCTCGCTGCCCCGGCCGGGCCTCGGGGACAGGACAACACAGCCTTTGCCCACCCCACCCCGGGTTGTCCTTTCCAGCAGGACAGAAAGGTGGCCCCTTGCTGACATTTCAGATGCATTGTTCATGGCGGGAATGCCAGGGGGGTACGGGGCCAGACGGGCTGCTCCCCGGGATGAGGGGGGCACCACTGCCGCATCTGCCCGTCTGTCTGTCTGTCTGTCTGTCCATCTAAGGGAGGCCTGCTGAGCAAGAAGGAAGGACGGGCGGGGACGTGGCAGTGGGGACGGAGCTGCTCCCGACACCTGGAGTCCTGGGAGTCACAGGGCGGGGGCGGGGTTCCCACGCTGGGATCGGGGCCACGCGGCTGCACAGGCCCATCAGAACCGCCGCACGGAAGGCCTCAGGGGGAGTGGGCCCAGCCGAAGGCCTGCCACTCAGTAGCTGCTCGGCAAGAGCCACTCCACACGAGCGCCAGCCGCCCTGGCGGGGGCTCCGTGGGTCGGAGCGTCGCCTGGAGACCAAAGGGTTGCGGGTTCGATCCCCCATCAGGGTGGGAATGGGAGGCAAGCAATCCATGTCTCCCCCTGACCCCCCAATCAAGAAAACATATCCTTGGGGGAGGATTTTTAAAAATAACAGTAAGAGCCCCAACAATGGGGCCGAGGAAGGCCTGCAACCTGCGCACAATGCCGCAGACGTTCTGGAACGAGGTGGAGGGCGGTTGTGCACCAGTGAGAACTTGCTCGCTGCCTCTGCACTGACCACTTCAACACGGTCGAGTGCAGATTGTAGGAATCACGCCTTAATTAAAAAACGAAAACACCCAAGCAGCGCGTCGGAAGATCCTGACCCCAGGCGGGCCGTCCCGCTCTGGCCCCGGACGCTGGGAACGGACGTCCTGCCCTGCATGTCCTGCAGACCCCGGCGTGGAGCCGGGCCCCCGAGGGCCAGCCACGGCCAGACAGGAAAGCCATTCACCCAGACGAGCCCCTCCACAGCCCTCCGGAGCCATGAGCCCCCACAGCGGGTGGCTCCCAGGGTGAACAAGGTCCCATCTGAGGGTTGGGAACCCCAGGAGAGCTGCTCGGACCCCCTGACTGTCCACAGTATCTCCCGGGGCCCCTCCCCATGCAGCCGAGCCATAAAATAAAGACTTAAATTCTGCACCGCAGTGTGTCTCTGTCTGACCGGGGCACAGGGTAGCCGGGAGAATTTCCTTCTGGAAAGGGCCGGGTGACAGCGAGTTACGGAGCATCCGGCCTGCCACTGGGTGGCCCCAAGTGGCCCCAGGCTTGTAGGAGGCCAGGTGCTGCCTGCTGTGCCCCCCGCACGGGACACACCTGGAGTCCCCCCTCCCGAGCTGGAGGCTGCCTGGACACCCGACACCCCTCCTCCCGAAACTGGGCCTCCTGAGCCCTCCCTGAGGCAGAGGCGGAGGCCCCTGGCCGGCCCTCAGGTGCCCGGGGACTCTGGAGGCCGCCACAGCCACTGGAGGCAGCAGGCAGGCAGCCACCCCCCACCTCGTCCCTCCCGGGCGCAGAGACCTGGGTGACAGAGAGCCTGACTCCCTTCACTCCTCCTCATTATTTAACCTCATTTTTTCTTCCTGGCCACAAAATTCCGACCTTTCATATTTTCAACTCTCGTGTCTCATAGAACAATAACCTCAGTATTTCCCGAGGGACCCAGGCTCCATCGCTGTATCCTTACGGCGTGTGCACAGGGGTCTGCAGTGCCCGCCGGGGCTCGCTGACCTCAGGAGGCGGCGGCCGTGACCTCTGGGTTTGACACGCTCCCCGCGCAGGGGGGAAGGCGCGGTCTCGTGTCTGCCGCACCTGCTCCGGCTGGGCCCCTCCCATCGCAGCCGCCCGCTGGGCCCCATGGCGCAGAGCCGGTCACCTCGACCCACTGGCCGGCGGCGATTTCCGCCCCGTCCCCACAGCTCCAGGAAGCCGGAGGCTGTTCCGCGCAGGGCCCGGGAGCGCTGCCACGGTCGGTCGGGGCTGTTTACCTCTGGGGACCAGGAAGCAGAAAAACAAGTTCCCAGCTTCCCGGAGTCTGGCGACAGGGCCCAGAACCGCTGGCCCGGCTCTGGCGGGGTCTCGCGGGGGGCATCGCTGCCCAGGTCCCGGACGCCCCCCGGGATAGCCCTGTTCCCAGAGCTCTTCCCAACAGGCTGGGGGGTCGGGACCCTCCCAGCTGCTGACCCCAAAATGGCGACGAAAAGCAGCGTGAGAGTGCCCACGTGGGAGGACTTCGCGGGCCAAGCACTGCCCAGCATCCACGGGGAAGTCTCTCGGTCTCATCCCACACCCGCCAGGGGCAGGCACCCCACCGACCCCCGAAGGAAGCTGAGGTGGAAAATGCCCAGGGCAACCTCTGGGGCCCCAGCTGCGGACCAGCTGCGAAGCCGCAGCGGTCAGGACGGCGTGGCCACCGGTGCAGGGACAGACACACAGACCACCGGGACAGACAGCCCAGAAACAGACCCCCGCCAGCAGGGTCAGCGGACCTCCGACAGTGGAGCAGAGGCCACTCAGCGGAGAAAGGACAGTCTCTCCGCTAACTGGTGCCGGGACCGCTGGGCGCCCACGTGCAAAACGGGGAGTGTGCACACAGACTGCGCCCTTCACAGAACCAGCCGGGACGGAGCGCAGACCCAAATGCAGACCCCAAACCAGAAAGCTCCTAGGAGACGGCACGGGGGAACCTGGAGGGCCTGGGGTTTGGCGCTGACCTTTTAGATGCCACACCAAAGACACGACCCGTGAGCGAGAAAACCGACGGCTGGACTTGGCTGAAACCAGCAACGTCTGCTCTACGGAAGCCGCTGTCGCGAGGACGCGAGGACGAGCCGCGGGGGACGGAGGTATTTGCCAGGCGAAGGTCGCAGAGGATGTTGCGAATGATCTCTGTCTTGACCTTGGAGGGAGGAAACAAAATCATGTAGAATTTAGCGTGTGCACACACATACACACATGCACCGGCACATGTACATGCACACGGATGTGGATGATGTGCCACCACGGGGGTGACACCTTCCATGACAAAGTCACGCAGGACCTCGGGGCGGCATTTCCCACAGCTGCCGGGGACCCCACAGGTATCTCCACAGAAGCGTCAACGAAAGCAAACGCCCTCCCCAAGAACGTCGTTTCTCTCGATTGCTGAGTTTTGGTGCCGCGTTCGATTCTGCACCCACTGGCCTCACCCTGACCCCAGCCCCGCGGGGAACCACTCCTGACCCCTCCCCCGGCCCCTGCTGACTCAGCCCCTGGCTCTCTCCCCCGAGGCCCTGGTGGGCCGGCCCGGCTCCTTTGCCTCGATCTCCCCCACAGCCCAGCCTCTAGCAAGAACCCCAAAGACGCCCCCATCAGCGTGCACAGTACTTGCCGTCCAGCAGACGGTCAGCGGTCCCCACTAGCGGGGTGACTCAGGAACCGACGCCGCGAGCAGTTCCTCAGATCGAGAATCACCGAGAGAGCCGGTTCTGCCCCTCCGGGGTGCCCGCCCAAGGGGCTTGCAAGCAGGTGCCCGGCCGCACACATACCACAGCGGCCACGAGGCGGGAGCAGCCCGAGGACCCACCGACAGGTGACGGATGGACACAGCGGGGTCCCTCCGTTCGACGGGGCCCGGCTCGGCCTTCAGAAGGAACGAAGAGCTAACCCTCGCTCCAGTGCCAATGAGCCTCACACGCAGGACACAGTCGACCACGTGGTCTCGCTCCACAGCGGGAAATGACCGGAAGGGGCCCACCCATGGGGACCACGCACTGCCCGTCAGGAGCCTCGGCTCACAGTGTGGGCATCCTTGGGGTGAGGACGACGTCCGGGACAGACAGTGGGGACACTTGCACGCACTGCGACTGGACCAGGCGCCCCTGCACTTGAGAGCGGGGGGCAGGGATTCACGGGGAGGTGGCTGCGCAGAGATGGGCCCCCTGCCGAGGTTCCCTGGTGAACGGGACCGTGGCCCCACCCCTGTCAGCTCTGCCAGCCCGCCCTCCTCGCTCTGCTGTGCTAGCACCATGCAGCTTTAAGAACAAGGTGCCTAGCACTGAGGCCCTGCGGAGGGAGAGTTGGGGGTGCCTCCCCCGCCCTCCCAAGACATCCCTAGGCTCCCCTCCCACCGCCAGACCAGGCCCACGCCCGATTCCTGCCCTGTCAGTGGCAGTGCACAGTCCTGGGAGCCTCCTGCAGGGGGTGGGGACAGAGGCCCCATACACCCCAGAAGGCCGCCTCGCCCCCACAGGCCCCATCTGCGAGGCCGTATTAATAGGTGACCCATTTATCTGGGACCCAGGGCTTCGGGCTGGCCATCTATCAATCCCGTAACACAAACAGCCGCGGGACAGGCCAGGCTTTTAAAGGTGCTGCAGCCGGCGTCTTTGAAGCCTTATCTGCAGCCCCTCCCCTGGGGGATAAAAGGGGAGCGCCCCACCTCTGGGCCGTGTTTCCCTCCAGCTGCCTCAGGTGACGGGCGCTAGGGGGCACAGACCCCTCCCCAGGCTCCAAGCCCCAGCCCCTCACATGTGCGGAGCACTCCCTGGTCCAGGAGAGCCCTGGGCTGGGTTCCAGGAGCGGCCCCTGACCCCCTGCAGCCCCGGCAGGTGTCACCCAGCTCACCTGGGCCCTGGTCTCCAGCTGCAGGTGGGCTGTGGAGCAGCGCCCTGACCCTGGGCCCTGCGGGTGGGGAAGCCAGCATCTGTGGGTGGTCCAGGCCGCTGCTGTGAGCCTGGCCCAGTGCCATCTGAGGGGCGGAGGTTGCCAGGTGAGTGCGTCCCACTCCCCAGCACCCAGCTCCCCGGGCGTCAACAAACAGAATGAGCGAATGAACGAATGAATGAGCAGACGGATGGATGCAGGTGGGCAGGCTGTGATCCCACTCAGTGCGCACAGCCGCTCCGCTGACCGTGACGGGCCTTGTCCCGGCTGCAGACGCTGAACCCAGGCTCAGCGAGCGCCCGCTCTGTCCGATTCTCAGAGCCAGGTGCCCCCTCCCAGGAGGTCAAAATGCACCTCAGGGTCACGGCCACGCCTGTGCCCAGGGCCGTCACCAAGAGGCAGTTCCCGGACGACTGTGAGGACACACGGACGCGCAGTCGAGTGAACCGCTGCCCCGCCTCCTCTCTCCAGCGCTGTCCCCTCCCTCTGCCCGCGGTTCCCCGAGGCTATTTCCCCAGAGTCCCCACACCCTCCTGTCCTGCACCCCATCTGAGAGCACCTCCGCCTGTCACCAGCTGTCCTTCACTTTCTGCTGGCCCCGGCTTCCTGGAGCAGACACAGACACAGACACAGACACAGACACAGACACAGACACACACACACACACACACACACACACACACACACACACGGTGGGCGCTCAGTAAGCGGGGGGCTGGGAGGGGCCTCCGTCCTGCATCTCCGGGGCCCGCGCACAGTGGGCGCTCCGTGAACAGCTGCCCAATGGACGTGCCGGGTGAGACCTCAGGTGGCCACGCCCGCCATCTCTCCCGCACCGGCTGGTCCCAGGCCTCCCTGACCATGTGGCGCTCAGGGAGCTCCGTCGCATGCGTGACACATGAACACTTACCTTCAGTGTCTACATGTGTTGGGGCGCAGGGCGCGAGCCTAACAGAAGCCACAGGGGCCCCACGCATCAGACGGTGCCTGAACTTGCCACACCCACTCCCTCATGCAGCACACGAAGACACATGCAAACACATGTAAACACATGCAAACACGCAGCCAGCGGCCCAAAGACACCTCTCACCCCCCAGGAGGGGGCGGGCACTGTGCAGGGGACATCCGAAAGGCTCCTGGGCCGGCTGACCATGACGCCCTCCGGAGGCCCAGGGTCGGGCCGCCGGCACCAGCGGCTGCAGGGGCCTCAAGGGAGCAGGAAGTTCCTGCCGGACCTCACCAGGGCACTCCTGTGCGGTGAGGGTGGGGGGCAGGGCGCAGAGCAGTGATGAAGGAGGCTTGGGCGGTTGGGGAAGGGAGCTCAAGGTGGGGGGTGTGCGAGGGGGCCTGGGGAGGAGTGTGGCGGGGACCTGGGTGCAGGGTGCAGGGACAGCGTGTGGGGAGGCCCCCACAGAGGTGGCTCTTGCCTGTCCAAGTGTGGCCACGAGGTCACCAGGCAGACCACGGGGGCCCGACCCCTCCCACAGCCTCCCCACACCCCGGGGCCCAGCCCCCCCATCCCCCGCAGGCCTGCCTGCTGTCCTCCGAGAGGGGCAGAGGGGGCAGCGCTGGGCAGGGCATCCCCCAGACCCAGCGGGGCGCCTTCAACGGGCCTTGCACTCCTCGCCCTTAGTTTGCAGACAGGGAAACCGAGGCCAGGGTGGGAGGTGGGAACGCCCCCTCCCCCCTCAGGATGCCTGTGCCCCAAGGCGACCAGACCAGAGGTCAGCTCTCTCCCGCCCAACCCCACCCCCAGCGCCCTCCCGGATTCTCCTTGTTAACTGGCCAGAGGCCGGGCCACAGGGTATTATGGGGAAACAATTCCATCTCTATGTGGGTTCAGGCCCGACCCGTTTTGCCACTTTCTTTGCGATGGCAGAACCCGCTGGACGGCTTCGGGCTGTCTCTGCCTCCTTTCTGCTCCTGGCAGGGACGGCCGGAACCTGCCGAGCGGGTTTGGCCAAAATCGTGTCTTGCTGCCTGTACAAGCTCACACATTGCTCCTTCTGTCTCTGAGGTGGGTGCTCGGCTCTGCGGAAAGGGCTGCGGAGGTCAACACGGGTGAGGGGCGATGTGAGTGCCGGGGACCCCGGGGGCCCACAGCTCCAGCCATCGGAGGCAGGGGAGAGGCCAGGGTCGCTGTTGGGGTGTGCGCTGGGGGCGCCCCGGCCTCCGCTCACTGGGCAAGGGGCTGGCCGGGCTAGAGAGAGGGGCGCAGCCGCCTGCAGCTCGTCCAGGGAGTTGAGTGGGGGAGGGGCCCAGGGGACTCCCTGGGCAGGGGCCAGGGTGCAGAGGCAAGGCTGGGGGCGAGGGCGAGGGGCACCAGGAAGGGGCTGCCAGGCACTCCCTCCAGGGCCTGCCTCACAGCTGGGTCCTGACGGGGCGAGGGTGCAGCCCTGGGAGTGGGGGGCCCAGGGTTCGTGGTCCCGCACTCTGAATGTGACAGGACACAGCTGCTCTCAGCTGGTGTCTCTGGGGAACAGTGACAAAGAGCTCTGGGGGGGATGATGGTCCTAACAGCCTCTCCCAGCCAGGCCTCAGGGAGGCGGCAGGCAGCCCATCCTCAGGACGTTGGGCTGAAAAGCCCACGGATACCTGAGCCGCAGAGTGGCCTCAGCCAGCCCAGGAGACACCTGCCCTGCCCGCTGTGCACACATGTGAGCGTGCATGAGGGATCCGCAACCATGAGTGCACACACGCATGCATGCACATGTGGGGCGGAGGGTGTTGTTAGGGTCCCGTCCAACCGTGTGTGTGCATGCGGGTGTCCTTGCTGTGCCCATGTGCCATGGGTCCATGTGTCTGGCAGACATTAGAGGCCTCCCTGGCAGGGACGCACCCCTGGACGTGACCTGCCACCCTGCACTGGCCCAGGAGGTCACCAGGAATCCCCGTCTCTGCCCTGGCTGTGCCCCTTGTGAGCTGGTGACTGTGACAGGTGGCATCACCCCAAGCCCTAGCTTCCTCATCCACAAACAGGGCGGCTGTAGCTGCTCCGCACGCCAGCACGAGACCCCCCCCGGGCCATCACTGGTGGGTGCCTTGCAAGGGTGGCCCCAGGCTGTCCCCTGGCCGCCTGTTGGTCAGGTGGCCACTGGAACACCCCCTGTATCTGAGGAGCCCCGACAGCCTGAGGTGGATAGGAGCGGGGGGCAGGGCTCCCCCCACCTGCTTGGTGGCAGGGACACTGGGGCTTGGTCTGGTGAATGGCGGCCCACGCTGCAGGGCGTCCCCAGAGGGCAGACCAAGACCCTGGAGCATGGTACTGGCTGGGAGCCTCAGGGCTGGATCTGGGGAGGGGCCGAGGAGCCCTCAGAGGGCCGCTCATGCACACTGAGCCCGGGCACACAGTAGGTGCTTCGGGAGCTCAGGTGGAGAACGTGCGGCAGCTCTGGCGGTCAGCCTGGCCCCGGGCCGGCCCGCAGGGGCGTGTCCCCCCACAAAGGGCCCTCGTGGCAGTGGGACCTGAGCCGGTCCCACAGGGGAGCCTGTGAACAGAGCTGCTGGCCCCGGGGCCCCGCGTGAGGGAGGTGCTGGTGGGGGGTGCGGGGTTTCTGCTGCAGTGAGCTGAGCATTCGGCCTGCCAGGCACCGGGCTGAGACTGGGTCACCGGGCAGGTGCCACCTGGTCCCATGTCATGGGGAAGGAGCCACGGTTTTGCCCAGACGAGGAAACTGAGGCCCTTTGAGGGAAAACCACAGGGTGGGGGCCCCACTGGTGCTGCAGGTTTGTAGCTCGAACCCCCACACTTGGGCGCTCTGCACAGCCTGGCTCTGCTCAGGGTGAGGGGCCTCCCCACCTGCCCCTCCCAGGGGCTCCCAGCTGGGGTGGCCGCAGTGGGGGGACTGGGAGCTGTTACGTCTGTCTGGGGCCCTAAGGGGCCAACTCAGGTCTTGGGTTCCCACCCCACCCCAATGGGCAACTCAAGCCACCCTCACAGGTGCAGGGCCCCCAGGCTGGGGGGCCTGCCTCACCCCCAGAGTTCCCTGAACCCGCAGCCCCCCAGCTGTGCGGGGCACTCCTGGCAAACACAGAGCAGGAGGCTCCAGCCAGGGTTACTCTGCCCACAGCCCCCACCCTCCCCACACTCCAGGCGGGTGGACGGGACAGTGTCCACCTGGGACACTGTCCACTTGGCCTCAGCCAAATCTGTCTCGGTCACCTGCCCTTCTGAGAATATCACCCTGTCCCCACAGTCCTGTGCCTCCCCGGGAAATGAGGGGCCCCAGCTCTGCTGACAGCCACCCCCACAGCCCTGCCCCAGGACATTTGTCCAAGCTGCTCCCCTGCCCAGCGCGCAGGTGGGTGTCCCCTGCTGTCTGCCATGGACCCTGAGAGGAGCAGCCAGGGGATCAACTGGGCGGCTCGGGGCACAAGGAGAAGTCTGGCGGGAGGCGAGGGGCCCGCAGAGGGCACCGCAGGGTCACCGTCGGGGACAGCTTGCCGCTCGCTGGGACCCAGAGCCCACACAGGCCTCTCCTGGGCCCACCGCACCGCAGGCTCCCTCGGGCTTGTTCTTTACGGGAGGCGGCCCCGCCCACAGGCCACCAAAGGCGCTGGAGGGAAGAGCTGCCTGCCGGGCGGGTCTGGGTAGAATTTCCGGAGCTGCGGCTCTGCCTTTCCCAGGCCGTCCTCGCCCGCCTGCCAGGAACCTGAGCCCACGGAGGCCCAGTTCGAAGGGTTCCCTTCCAGGGCCCCACCACAAGATAAAGGTGGCACGGTGAACACGGCAGGGCCACCAGGACACAGCCGGGGTCCCTGCAGGCCGAGGGCACATCCCCCACAGCCCTCAGAGAAAGTTCCAGCCCCCGGCTCCCACATGCCCACCAGCCTCCGGACCCAGCGCCTCCCGGAGCCTCGCCGCTGCCATGAGGGCATCCCGCGTCCCCACCAGTGCAGGTGGCCCGCAGTCTGGGCGGGTCTGACAAACGAGTTTGGGGAGCCCCGTCTTCCTGTCCCTCCACTCCCCACCACACCCAACACCCTGCACGGGCAGCTCCACGGACACCGCAGGGCACAGGGCCTCGCCCTGCCCTCCAGCCGGGCCCAGGCTCCCGTCCAGAAGTCCAGGCCTCCTGGGGCTCTGAGGCTAGACCCGGGGCAAGGGCCCCCGCCAGGAGCCCGGCTCCCGGTCTGCTTCCCAGCAGGTAGGCAGCCGGGCCTGTGCTCACCGTCCTGGGCTTCTCCTGGGCTTGCAGGGCCAGCTCCCCTCAGGCAGAGCGACCCCCAGCCCCACCTCCAGGACCCCGGGACAGCTGTGCCCCCGCACCTGGCGTGCTCTGGCCTCCAGCGTCACACAGAGATGGCAGTGGGCTTGGGGACAGTCATTACTCCGCCCACAGACATCCATCATGGCATTGGGGGTTCCCATTTGGGACTGTGGGGTGCTGCTTCCAGGAGCATCTTCAAGGCCCCTATGAAATGTCCCATCCATCCCCTGCGACCGGCCAACAGGGGATACAGGAGAGGTTTAGTGTCCTGGGGAGAGGGCGGAGGAAGGCAGCCACACACAGAGGGGCCCGGTCCCAGGCGGCGGTCCCGTGGTGGCTGGGACCTGGTGGGCCTGGCAGAGGAGGGAAAGGCACCATTCTGGCAACGGAGGAGGGTGGGCCCTGGAGGGTGGGCCGCTGGCAGCAGACGTACTGCCCCCCTTGGTGGGGATGCAAGGAGCGGGGCTCCACCCCAGTCAGCTTGGAGCCCTCGGAGCCCGGCGGGCCCAAGCAGCCTGGGCCTCAGCTCCCCGGCACGCACATGTGTGCACATGCACACAGGTAACACACATGCACACACAGCACGCTGCCCGGCCGGGACGCAGCACACAACATGCACACACATGGCACACAGTGCACGCAGAGCACATGTGCACGCAATGAGCGTAACGCACACACGTGCGCACACGGCATGTGCAGCACAACACACACGAACGCGCGCACACAGCACACAACACACACTCCCGCACCTATGCACACAGCACACATGCACACACGCACAGGGGACACGTGTGCACACCGCATACACACCAAGCACATGCAGCACACTGCCCAGCCGGGACACAGCAGACAACATGCACACACGGCACACAGCACGCACACAGCACATGTGCACACAATGCACGTAACACACATGTGTGCACACGGCATGTGTGGCACGACACACATGAATATGCGTGCACAACACAACACACTCCCACACCTATGCACACAGCGCACACACAGGGGACACGTGTGCACACTGCACACACGCTAAGCACACGCAGCACACTGCCCGGCTGGGGCACAGCACAGCCAGGTGGAGCGAGTGAGAGCTGGGGCAGAGGTCTGAGCACGGGAGGCCCGGGCGCCCCAGCAGTGCCCTGACCCCTCAGAGAAGGACCTGGGGGGACGGTTCCCCAGAGACCTCTGCATGTTCCAACCGGCTGATGGGTTCGCAGAGCATGTTGCGGGCACCACATGTAACTGCAGGCTGGGCCAGGCCCGGCCAAGGCTCCCGGGCCCAGGGCCAATCTGCAGCCATGGCGGGGGGTGGGGGGCCGCTTTGGGGTGAGGCCGGGGTGAGGTAGCAGAGACTGAGTGGATGGGCCCCATGCTTCCCGTCCGCCCCAAGCTCCCCACAGGACACACGCTGAGAGCAGGACAGTGTGGACGAGGCCACTGGGTCCTCCGTGTGGACGTGACCCGTGGGAGTGGTGTAGGGTGGCCCACAGGCCCTTCCCACGCCAACATGCCCCCCACCCCCACTTCCTGCCCCACAGGCTGGAGACGGAGCAGCAGTAGGGCCGAGGGCCGCTGCACCGCAGCGTCGTGGGGCCATGGACAGCTTCCTGGAGTCCCTCAACAGGCTGAAGGCCATCCACGAGCAGGAGGTCCTGGGTGAGTGTGCGGGGCTGGGTGGGCGTCCCCACAGGCGGCTCCGCCAGGATAGATGTTCTAAGGGTCAAGGCTGGGCCGGGGGCTCCCGCACGGCGCCTCCAAACCTCGGACCTGGCCTCCCAGGCCCGGAGCCCAGGCGGGGCGACCCAGAGCCCTGAACGTTGACGCCTCCAGCCCCCCAGCCTCGTGCCAGCACCCCAAGGGGGCCCTGCAGGTGGTCCCCCAAAGGGTCAGCCTGGCCTGACGGCAGACAACCTCCCCTGCACAACACAAGGGTCCCAGCGCCCCCAGGAGGGAGGCCACCCGTCACCGGGAGGGCCCTCACAGATCCAGAGGGCTCTGGAGCGCAGACGTGAAGTTCGCTGCTTCCCTCCGGGATGCCCAGGCTGAGCTCTGCCCCCACCCCCACCGCGCTGGACACACACACCTGACCCCATGCTCCCCACACTCCGGGGCCTGGGCCAGGCCCTCCCGGGACCGACCACTCCACCAGCACCCATGCACACGCCCGAGGGCCCTAGGGCCCGGGTCACCTCCCCAGAGACCTGGAAAGGCAGGGTCTGCTTGGGCAACCAGCCCAGGCTGGAGGGCAGCGAGGTCGCCAGGAGGGGTCTGCGGGGTCTCCCCTAGGACCCCATCTTATTTCAACACTGACTGCACCCACAAAAAACACCCCTCCCAGGACCTGGCCCGGTTGAGGGCTACTCCTAGCGTCGAGGTCGTGGCCAATCCCCCAACTGACGCCAGAGCCACGGCCCCTGGCGGGAAGGGGAGGGGAGGCACTGGGCCCAGGCCGGGTTCCAAGCAGTCCTGAGACTGAGTGCCACTATGCGGGGTGGCCACAGAGAGTCAGGGGGAGGCCCGGGCAGGGGCGGGGTGTGGAGAGGGACAGGAGGTGCCCAGTGCTCCGCTGCAGGGGTTGGCCGGCCACACAGCTAGGCCTGACCCCCTGCCCCTTCCGCAATCCTCCAGGCCTGCAGAACAAGCTTCTAGAACTGAACTCGGAGCGATGCCGGTGAGTCAGGATGACCTGGCCCCGCGAGAGCGGATGTGAGGGACAGTGGCTGGCCAATCCGTCCCTTCACCATGCACCCCCCACCGCCAGGGTCCCACCCCCTCCCCAGGTACAGGTGGAAACAGGCTCAGCATGGAGGGAGGAGGCGGGGGGGGGGGGAGTTGCAGGTCCACATCATGCCCCCAGGAGCTGGTGCCCCAGGACTGCAAACTCCAAGGCCACCCCGTGCACGGGGACCCTCACGGGGCTGAGCAAGCCCAGGTCCACCTGGGGGGCCTGAGATACCAGTAACCATCAGTAGAGACAGAAGTCAGGAGAAGTCAGGAGACATCGAGACCTGAGGGGCCTCCCCGTGTCCCCATGGGGGCTCTGCTCCCTAGCTCAGGACAAGACAGAAGTCACCCTGGTGGCCTGCAGTGCCGGCATGGGGCCTGCTGGGTTGCGCATGGCCCACACGAGGTCCCCACGCACCACGAAGTCCCCACAGTGGGCACGCCCAGCGGGACCCAGCCCAGGACCCTGGGAGAGGCCGGCCGGGCAGAGCAGCAGCCCCCCTCGGTTCACTGCCCCCCCAGGGACGCCCAGAGGGTGGAGGAGCTCTGCACCAAGAACCACCAGCTCCGGGAGCAGCAGAAGGCCCTGAAGGACAACGTGCGGGTGCTGGAGAACAGGTGGCCAGGCGGCGGGGCACCCGCTGGCCGTGCCCGGGATGGGGGCGGTGGTTGGGGAGAGGGGAAGATGACAAGGGGTCCATGGAGAAGGGGTCTGGGGAGCCCCGGGGTCAATAAACTGACCCCGACAGCTCCCTGCCGCGCCTCCCCCCACCCCCACCCCAGAGCCTTAAGCAAACTGCAGGATCGTGGCTCCTTTCCAAAGTCGTTGGGCAGAGGGGGGGGCGGGGCTGCCGTGGCTGGTGGACCACAGGGGCAGGTCCCCGGAGGGTCCGGCCCCTCTGCGGTCCCTGGTACCCGACCTCAGAGCGGCCCTGCCTCCCCCGCCCCGCAGGCTGCGGGCCGGCCTGTGCGACCGCTGCACGGTCACGCAGGAGCTGGCCCGGAAGAAGCAGCAGGAGTTCGAGACCTCCCTCCTCCAGCACCTGCAGCACATCTTCATCCTCAGTGAGCCCCCCCACGTCCCCTCCCGGGGTGCCCACAGCGCCCGGGGCCTGCCCCGCCTGGCATGGGGTCACTGGGAAAGGGGAGAAGGCGATCCCTCTGTGGGGGAGGTGACCGCACCCCAATCTACAGACCAGTGATTCAGATGCCCCAGCTGGCCCCGCTTGTCCCCCATTCATCATCCCCTGGGCTGGGGCGTCCTGGCCCTCAAAGGGGCTCAACGCCCTCCTCCCTGTGGTGAGGGCAACAGGCCCCCTCTTCCTGGGGGGCGTCCCCGGAACGAGCTCCTGGGAGGAGGGTCCCCGTCACTCTCCACAGCCTGAGGCTGGCGCTGTTCACTCAGCCACAGCGACCATCCCCTCAGGCGGCGGGCTGTGAGGGCCCCTCCCCGCCGCCCACCCCCAGGCCCTGGCTAACCTGTGTGTGTCCTTTGTAGCCAATGAGATGAACCGGCTGCAGGAGGAGAACGAGACCCTGAAGGCAGAGGTGACCCGGCTTCGGGACTCAGGGTGAGTGGGGAAGGCGCCAACGGCCTGAACGCCCGACCCCTCGTACCCCGCTCAAAGCAGGCACCCAGCACACATCCATGGGGCGCCAGGGGGAGGGGCATGGGGCACAGGATGGGGGAGGAGGGCAACCGGCCCAGCGCTGGGGTGGGGGTCCCCTGGGCCATTCACCACGGAGCCGACCTCAGAGTGACACGCACAGGGGGCCTATAACTGGCCAGGAGCCCAGCAGACCCCTAGAAACAGGCTGGGTCCCCAGCCCCGATAGTGGCGCTGGCCCTGGGGTCCCCGGGACACTGGGTCGGAGGCAGACAGGCAGGGCTGCTCAGCCGGCAGTAGGAGCTCTGGGGGTGGGGTCTCAGGCAGTGTCAAGAGAGCTCTTTCCGGGTCACCTGGGTCCCCCCCACAGTGATGGCGGGGACCCCAGGGGCGCATCCTGGCCCTTCTGATCATCTCTGGGAGCACTACCCTCACCCTCCCTTCGGGACACAGGCCCAAGCCCCCATGCAGGGAAGGCACCCCGGACAGCACCTCACCCCCACTGCGCACCTCCCCGGGTGCCCGGAAGGCCACCGCGGAGAAGCTACCAGGAGAGGAAGCCGAGGACCACCCCCCAGGTGCGGGTCCACAGGCAGGGCAGGCAGCAGGCAGCACAGGCCGGAGGGGCCCTCAGGGCGGGGGGTGGAGCCACCTCACCACCGCTTCTCCTCCTGCAGAGAAGCTGGCGTACCAGACGTCTCCAGGGGCCAAAATCTCCCCGAGCGCTGACCCTGCCGAGCCGCGGGCCCCAGACGTGGTGAGCGCCAGGGTCCCCAGCCCCCCGTGCCACACACCCATCCCTCTGCCACGCCAAGACCACGGGGCTCCACGGGACGCAGGTGGAGGCAAAACGAAGAGCGGGCAGGTGCCCTGCCCAAGGTCGCACAGAGAGCAGGGGCAGAGGCCACAGCCCGGGCCCCACCCCCAGGTGACTGCCCGCCCCCCTACGCTGTCTGTGCAGAGTCCTCAGCGGATCTCCAACCAGCTGCACGGGACCATCGCCGTGGTGCGGCCGGGCGCCCGCACCTGCTGCACCGACCTGGGCTCCGCCAACGGGACGCCCCCTGCCCTCAGCAGCCCACCCAGCCCGCCTTACGAGCACGGCCTCCCCCTGGACAGGTGCAGTCCTGCCCACGGCCATCCAGGGGTGGCCTCGCCTGGGCACCAATCTGGTCTGCACTGGGGAGGGGTCCCTGGCCCAGAAGGGGCTCTGCCCTTCCAAACCTCGGCTTTCATGGCTCCCACCCACCTCAGAGTTCCCATGGGGACACCTCCTGAACAGCCAGGGTAGGGCAGGGGACCTGCAGCGGGGGGCTGGGGGGACTGGGGGTGCTGGGTCCGCCAGGTGAGCCAGGCAGCTGATGTCCAGAAGGAAAGGCCTCGGAGCCTCACACTCCAGTCACCGCTGGCCAGGCAGTCGCACAGCTTGGCCTCCAGAGTGGGGACAGTGTGGGGAGTGGGGGGCGGGACACACCCTCTCCCCTACCTGCCCTGTGACCTGGGCAACTCTCCTCACCTCTCTGGGCCCCAGGTCCTCTCCTGTGACTTGGCAGTTGACCATGGCCCCTGCCATTGGGCTTCTTTCTCCCCACCCTCCAGCTTCCCGAGGGCCTCCCGGTCCTCTGCCGTGACCTACGAGTTCCTGAAGCACTCCCTCCAGGCTGACCGCCTCTGTCTCCTGAACCGCCGCCTGTCCCTGCACCTTCGGAGTCCCCACAGCAGCCCCCGGGGCCCCGTGACAGCCCCTGCCGGCCCCCCACCCCAGGGCCCGAAGGCCGGAGACCCCGAGGCCTGGGAGGAGCCCTCGGGCCTGCTGGGCCTGTCCGGCCCCCTGGTGGACATGCGGGGCCCGCGGCTGGGTGGGGCCCTGAGCCTGCTCCTGGCCCAGCAGCTGCGGGCTCAGGGACAGGCGGACGGTGCCAGGCTGAGGGGCCCCCACAGGCCAGGGGAGACACTGCCCTCCCCCCAAGCTGGCTCTGACTCCGAGGGGCTGGAGGGCGAGGCAACCAGGGCAGCCCTGCCGGGGAAGCGGCCCCCATGGCCCCCAGGGCCCGGCAACCCCAGGGCGAAGGAGGCCAGGACCACGCAGGACCACGTTCCAGACAAGCCCCTGGACCTCTCGGAGCGGGGCCGGGGCCGCGATGCTCCCAAGTTCACGGGCCGGCCAGGGTCACTCAGCCCCAAAACTGCGCACATTCCCAGTCCTGAGCCACCCCAGGGAGCAGAGCCACCTGCCCAGTCTGGACCTTGGGGACGAAGCAATGGCACCAAGGGGACCAGAGCACAGGAGCCGGAAGAGCCCCCAACTCCCGAGGTGAGTCCCCTCCCTGTTCTCACCTCCATGGGCCTTCACTCTGGCCAGCGGCCATTCCTGGTGCCCGGTGGCCTGGCTGACCCCCCAGCTGCAGCCTGGCCAGGGCCCACTCCCTGCGCCCAGATTAACTCAAAGGAGCCCAAGCCATGACCTCGCTTCCCCCCAGGACCCCTCACAGCCTCTCCCAGGGCCCCAGCCCAGCCTGCTGTCTCCGGATGGACCTGGAGATGAGTCTAGAGAGAGGCCAAAGCCATCCCCGCGCCCACAGAGGCCTGATGCCGAGGGCCCCCCGGGTAAGGCTGCACCCACGAGGACCCAGCAGTGGGGTCATGTAAGGCAAGGGAGGTGCAGTGGTCAGAGTCAGCAGGGCATGGGAGCTGCCCTTGGCCCGGCTCAGCCCCCTGGGCCTGCCAGGCCCAACCCTGGGTCCCCCACGGGCAGAGCTGGGAAAGAGTTGGGGGTCAGGGCAGGCGCACCTCTGACCACAGGCCATGAAGGGAAGGGTGTCCTAGCAAGTAGGGTCTGGAGGCAGGAGCTGGGTGTCCCAATGCACAGCAGCCCGGCCAGGGTCACCGCTGCTGGTGGGGTCACGGTACAGGTGCTGGAGCCATGGGCCTGGGGCTGGCCCTGGGGCAGGGTGTTCGGCCCTCTGTGCCTCGGTTTCCTCGCCCCCATAGGGGTTGCCACTCACTCCTCCCAGGCCGCCCGCCTGGCCTGACCCCCACCCCACGCCCTGCAGAGCTCAGCAAGCCCGAGGCGCAGCTGCAGGTGTCGGACCAGCCGGACACGCCTGAAGCCTCGGACAGCGAGGTGGGTCCCAGGATCGGGCGGGCTCCCCCCTCAGCCAGGGCCGCCCCAGGTGCGGGGGCGAGCCCCGGCCCTGACCACACCCCGCCCCACCAGGGGGGCCTGAGCCCCAAGGAGGCCTCGCCAAGCACACCGGGGGAGGCGCCCAGGTGCTCCTGTACCGCGGAGGCCCGGCAGGGCCGCCCCCCGAAAAGGAAGCAGACCCCGTGTTCTGACCAGTGGGACAAAGGTAGGTGGCCAAGGGCAGGTGAGGGGTCAGGGAGGATGGGGAGTCGCCACAGCCCCAACACGTCCACTCCACCTTTCTGGGCGCTTGGGGAACAGCCTCCCCAAACCTATGGGAGCCCAGAAACCAGCTCCCAGAGCTCTCCCGGAGCAGGCTCTCCCTTGCGAGGAGGGACCCACTTCCCCCTCACTGACAGCCCGGCGGCCCCTCCACCCTGGAGGGGTGGGGCCACCTTCAAAGAACCTAGGGCGCAGGGCAGTGCCTGTGGGCCCAGCTCCGCCCCACAGGGCAGTGGGAGCAGGAGACCCACCTGCAGGCGTCAGGACAGCCCCCACTTCTGCCCTGGCCACAGCGGCAGCTCTGACCAGGCCTCCAGGAGCCTGGGAGAGCCTATGAACGCCTGGGCTAACAATGGACGCCTCCGGCTGTCTGTGCGGGCAGGTCTGTTCAGGCCGGGCAGTTGCTGCTGCGCAGGTGACTGAGGCCTGTGTTTGCCGGGTGAGCCGTGGGGAGGGCCGGCGCACCTGTCTGATTTGCAGGCGCTTCCCGCTGGGCACTATTTGGAAACCATCCTGGTGGGCGCAGTCCACAGGGGCATGCAGGTCCCCACCCTGGCCTGCACTCCGAGCCTCCCCGTCCTCCCCCCATGGCCAGCACAGGGGCTCCCTGGCAGGCACCCACACTGGTGGTCAGTGAGAACAGGGCCCTGGCACAGCTTGTGGCCGGCTCCGCTACACGCCAGGCAGGGCATCACATGGTTTGGCACGGGGGCAGCACGCTTGCAGCTTGTGCCCATGGCAAGATGCCAGCGGCGTCCAGTCATGCCGCCCCTGGGCCTGGACAGTGGTGGATCCCTGTCTCATAGGCGGGGAAACTGAGGCACAGAGAGGTGCGGCCACTTGCCCAAGGTCACAAAGCAGGTGCAGGGGGTCAGAATCCGACAGGTTTTGATGCAGGTCTGAGTCTGGTTCAGCATCAGAGATGTCTGGGGCACAGGTGGCCCCAGCCCAGTGGCAGGCCCAAGGAGGCCCTCGGGCAGTGTCTCAGGGATTCCGGGTGCTACTGCCCATCAGCCCGGGGTACCCAGCACGTGCCCTGCCCTCTGCGAGGCAGCGAGGGAGGCCCCAGGCAGCTTGGCCAGCTTCAGGGCCACTCAGCTGGGGAGGGGACCCACTCTCCCCCCAGACCCGCACGGTTCACCGTCCCTCCAGTCAAGCCCCCGCGGCTCCAGTGTCTGTTGCTGTCATGACAAGTCACCCCCGCCAGGGTGGGCTCTCAGGTGCCCATGTCCAGAGACTGCCCTCAAGGCCCTGGGCAGAGTCCAGTGTCATTTCAAGGGAGGACACGCGAGGCCACCACTGGGCATTCAAGCCTAACCTCTGTTCACTTCCCTCAGCCTCCAAGAAGCTGTCCTGAGGGAGAAGGAACTCCAGGGAAGCCCCTGATGGCAGCCGGGGTCCAGGGGCCAGAGACGCTGAGGACGAGGGCCCCTCATCCGGCAGCAGCAGCCGGGGGACACCTACAGTGCCGTGGCCAGGGCACCACGGCCCACCCACCTGACTGCCCGCAGCTGGGACAACCCACACTGCCAGCCCAGCCCAGCCCAGGGGGAAGGGGACTGGGTCCTCACGGTGGACGCAGGGGCTGGGAAGGCCAAGAGGGAGCCTTTAGATGGTCTTTCAAACCCCTCCATCACACTCCTCCCAAGAACAGCCGCTGGACCTGCCACGCCACCTGCTCCAGAGCAAGGGTTTGAAGATGCAAGCGACAGGGATCCTCAGGCCCCAGACAAGCGCCACCACTGGAGCGCACAGACAGCCCTTACTGGGCAGCGCCGCCCCACCCAGCCCCCTCCGACCATCCCCGACCCTACTGGCCCCGCACTCCGGCCTCCGTTTCCTCGCGGGGCACGGAGCTGCAAGCGGCGGTCTTGGGCGCCCCCTGGTGGTGGAGTCCCGCAAACAGACGTTGGGAGCTTAGGGAAGTCGCGGGCAGGGGGCGGTGCCTCCGCGGAGAGGGTCCCCGGGGGCGCTGGGAAAATGAAGGTGCGAAGAAGGGTGGCATGTGTAGCTAGCGAGGTCGGGGGCAGCTGGCGCAGGTGACTCTTGAATGCGTCCAGGCCTGGGGAGGTCACTTCCTTACAGGAGGGCAGGATCAAAACCAGCAGGGTGTCACAGGGACAGGGCGCCCTCTGGGGACAGCACTGAGAACGGGCACCGGACCCCACACAGCAGCCCCTCCTAGACATCCCCTAGTCCCTGGCCCCACATCTGCCACTGATGCTGCAGGGCAGCCCACCCAGTGCTCTACCCTCAGCCCCCGGGACATTCTGCCTCCTCAGCCGCTGTCACGTCTAGAGGGCATGCCTTCCAGGCCTCCATGAAAAGAGCTGAAACAGCGTCTGGGGCCCACCCAGAAGTACTGGTCAGGATTGAAGACCTTCCAAGGGGCAGTTCCCCTGTGCATGAAGTTTGAGAATTGCCCCTTCCAGGACAGAGGCAGGATATGGGGCAATGACTGGCCTGGGCGAGGCCTGGGGCAAACTGGGGGTGCAAGCCGACTAATGGGGGCACTTCTCTACACTTTGCTCCAAGTGGCCACAGAGACTAAATTCCCAAGAGAGTAGTCTGGGGCACTGGGGGTGGGAGGGAGGATCCACGTGTGCCTGAAATCTCCAGGCTGCGGAAGGTGGCATTGATTTTCCCAAAATCAAATAAAAGAGAACATCCGATTTGCAGGCCTGGGTGGTGAAGGCTTGTGGGCAATTTGGAAGGGCAGCAGGAAAGGCAAGCGGACACAATGGGCACTGAGCGAGCCTCACTGTGTTAGCCAATGAAGGTCACTAGGAGGAGACATGTCCAGGGAAAGGGGGGTAAGGGGCCGGAAAGGAGAGGGCCGTGCAGCTGGGCCCTGATTGACGACGGTGCTGGCGACGACCTTTCACACTCCTCGCGAACAGAGGCGCGCCACCCATTTCCCTGGTGCCCGCCCCTTCCCCGCAGGCCGGGGCCTTGGCGCAGAGGCATTGCTGAGCCGCATAACGAAGCGGCGAACGCCGGCTCCCAGCCCAGAGCGGACCGCGCTGACAACGCCCCCTGCGGAGCCAGCGCCTTCCTGACAGCACTTGGGGTTGACATTGCCGTCGCCACCCGAACGCAGCACCTGAGCCTGAGGCCACCGCTCTGACGTCAGAGGGACGCGGGTGCAGAAGAGGAAACTGAGGCCTAGATCGCTTTGCTGCTGGGGGAAGAGCAGGACTGCCCCGTCCCGCCAGCCCTCCCAGACCCTCCTCCCCGCAGACCCGCTATCTCTTCTTCAGTTAAGGAGGGAGCCCAGGTGGCACCGCCGCGGTGCCGCAAGGCCATTCCGGGAGCCTGGGGATCCTCGGCAAAGACGGCAGTTTGCACACTGAAGGGCCTCGCACACGGCAGGTGACACAGCTTGAGGCTCCGCGGGGCACACACCCGGAGGGGAAGTGCGCTGGAGCCTGAAGACGCGGTCTCGACGGAGACCGATCACGAACCCCGCAGCCCAGCAAGAGCCCGGCTTCCGAGGCGGGGACTCGAACCCGGGGACCCGTCCTCGCTTGGCTCCTGGCCAGGCCTGGCGGAAACGCGGGCGAGCGAAGTGTGGGTGCGCGGGCCCTCGGGCACAGGGACACCACCTCCTTGACCCAAGGAAACCGCCCCGCGAGCTCAGCGGCCCGCCCACGGCTTCACGTTGACCAATTGTCGAACGCGACTGAGGCATATTTGCATGAGGGCGCGCCGCGACCAATGGGCGGCGATCCCAGGCGCTTGCGCGCGGGCGGCGGCGGGCCGCCCGCGGGCTCAGTTAGAGGATGGCCGCAGCGGCGGCGGGTGGAGTCCCGGGCCCGTCCCCCGGCCCCGGCTCCGGCCCGGGTCCCGCCGCCAGGGCCCCGCCGCAGGCGCTGCGGAGGCGCGGGGACTCGCGGCGCCGCCAGGCCGCGCTCTTCTTCCTCAACAACATCTCCCTGGACGGGCGGCCCCCAAGCCTGGGCCCGGTCGGCGAGAATCCGCCGCCACTGCCACCGCCGCCCGCCGAGGCCCGCGAGCCGCCGGCGCTGCCGGCGCCGCCGCCACCGCCCTCAGGGCCGGAGACCGCGCCCCCCGCCCCGCCGGGCCCGCCGGGAACCGCGAGCAGGGCCTCCGCGCCCCAGGGCCTGCTCAGCCCCGCGCCCCCGCCCGCCGGCCTCGGCCTGGACGCGCAGCGCCACAGGTGAGTGGGGGGGCGGGGACCCGGGGACTTGGGGCCGGCAGTCCGCGGTGGGGCCTGGGGCCCCCTGCACAGGACTTGGGAAGCAGGGTCATCCGGGGTCCCCCCATGACGCCAGGTCGGGGTGCAGGAGGTGACCCTGACCTTCTGTGAGCCCCAGGCACAGGGTCGGGACGTCAGGGCCGGGTCATCGGGGGCTCGGCCAACCCCTCGGACTCGGCGTTGGGGTTTCCTCAGACCCTACCAGTCCCCAGGCACCGGGGTCATGGCCCTCAGTCCTGCCTGCGGCTGACCATGGGGTCACAGTGCTCTCAACCTTGTCAGTGCCCTGAATGTGGGTTTGCTCGGCGCTGTCAGCCCCGCGCCCCAGCGGCAGCTCTGGGACGCCCCTGGCAGCCCACCTTGACCAGTGCTCGGACAGAGGACACAGCCCCAGGCTTCTCTCCCTGTCTCCCTGTACTCTCTGCTGTGGGCGACCCCTCCCTGTGGACCAGGGGCTTCCCTGCACAGGGACCACCATCCCCCTGCACCGAGGCTGCCCGGCACTGGTGGCCCATCACCTCCGCGCTGCCCCCCTCCCCACGGTCCCCTCTGAGCTCTGCGTCCCTGGCCGGCAGTTACTCCTCAGCCCTGATTCCATCGCCAGGGACCCCTGGGCTGTCCGGGAGCAGCGCCTACCCTGAGCTCAGCCCCTGCAGTCTGTGCCCCTGCCCGCAGCCCCTGGGGGCCAGACGCCCACTTCCACCTCCCAGAAGCAGAGTGGCAGCATCCAGTGACTCTGCCTCCTTGGCCCCTACCTCTGGAGCCTGGGGTGGCCCTGGGGTGGCCCTGGGGTAAGCCCCGCCCACAGCCCTCACCCTGAGGAGCCACAGGTTTCCTGGAGCTGGGCGCCCAGACTGCCCGCTCATCACAGCCCCTTCTCCAAGACCCCTGCTTGGCCTTCAGTCCGCAGCACGGAGCTGCCAGGCAGCGGGCAGGCTCGGAGGCTGGCCCTGAGTCCAGAGGTGGCCCCTCACGTGGGGGCATCAGGGCGGCACTGGCACCGTCACCTCCAGCCCTGACCCTTGGGTCCCCCGGGGTCTTCTGGTGGAGCGGGCCACCTCCTCAGCATTTCGCAGGTGCGGCTTTGCTGCCCTCTCCATGTGAGTCCTGGGCGGGCCAGGTGGCGTTCAGGGGTCTGTCTGGGCCAGCCCCTAGAGCTGTGCCGGTGGGAGGGGCTGCGGGCAGCGCCTGAGCCCTGGGTGCCAGTGGCGTCGGGGCCCTGCAGCCCGGTTCTGCAGAGGGCGTGTGGCAGGCCTGAGCTCAGGGGAGCTGGGACAGTGTGGGGTGTGGTCAGTCAGGTGCCCCAGGGGCCCTTCCCACTGCACCCACAACACCCTGTGTCCCTCCACCCCTTGCCTCTCCCTCCTGCTTAGCCTTCAAGTCCCCGTCCAGGTGCCCTTCCTGCCCTCAGGGCTGCACCTGCCCTCCTGGGGCCCTGCCCTTGTGTCTGGGGATCACCGCCCCAGCCGCGGCCGACAGCAGAGCGACACAGACCGCCCGTTTCTCTCTGTGCTCCCCAGGCCTAGGCAGAGTCACTGATCAGTGCGTGAGGGCGGCCAGCCTCAGAAAGGTGGCTGCCAGCTCCTGGCTTTAGACTTCAAGGATCTGTTGTTGTATTTTAGGAATGGAGAGGACGCTGAGGTTCTTTCCCAGAATCCGTGCCATGGTGTGGTGCTGGGGCCCGGGCTCTGGGAGCAGCCGTGGGAGGAGCCCCAGCCCCACCACCCAGTGGCTCTGTGACCTTGAGCAGGTGGCACGGCCTCTCTGAGCCTGTTTTCTCCTCCCTGGGGTGGACTTGCACTAAGCACTGCCTGCTTGGGGGCTACTGCGAGGCCAAGTGCGTGCCCAGGGCTTAGCGAGGATGGCTGCGGCCAGGTGACAGGAGACTCGGTTACAATCAGGATGCACAGGGAACGCAGGGCTCAGCCCACGGTGGGGAGCCTTCGAGACCCTCGTTTCACTCCGAGGACTGGTAACATGGTGTTTATCTTCAGTTCAGCACTCAACACGCACAAGCACGCCGGGCTCCGGGCTGCCCGCTGGGTCAGACCAGGCTCTCAGTAGCCCCCAGTCTGCCACGTCATGGTGCTTCTGTCCCCTCCTCCCTTCTCCTCTCTCCTGGGGGCAGCCTGCCGAGGTCTAGGTCACAAGTCAAGCTGGGGTGTGGGCAGGGCCGTGCGCCCTCCGGGGGCTCCAGGGGAGGGTTCACAGTCATTGGCGTTGGCACCTGTCGGGTGCCCGATGTAGAAGAGCAGTCACCTCAGTGGGGCCTCCCACTCTCAGGTGGTCTGACCCCACGCACTGCAGCACCTTCCCTGGTCCCCTCACTCGCTGTGAGTGTCAGGAGCCCCCCTGGGCAGGGTGTGCCCTCAGTTACAAGGTGAGGGAAGTTTCTCCGATGCCACAGGCAGTATCTGCTCTGCGGCGACATCTCTGACAGGCGGTAAGCATGTCACGTTTGGAAGGAGCCCTGGCTCGGCCGGAATCAGGGCTGCAGAGCCATGGGGGGGTGGGGGGCCGGCTCCGCTCCCCAGCTCTGTGCCTCAGTCTCCCCGCCTGTCTACATGGAGGGTGGTGATACGGCCTCCCCAGTGGAGCTGTTGTGAGGATTGAGTGTCCACAAAACACTGACAAGGAAGGGAAGTGGAAGGTCACAAACAGAAGTCTGCCAGACCAACGGGAGCAGCTTTCCCGCGTGGGGCTGCAGGCGGCTCGTCCCTGCGTGACCCAGAGTTCACCCGAGCAGCGCGCTGGGGCCTGTGGGCGAGGGCGTGCGGTGCTGCTTGGCTGCAGGACCATGCTGGGGGGGGGGCGGGCGGGCAAGGGCATGTGCCCGGCATCTCCGTGGGGACTGCTGCTGGCCCCAGGTGTGCACCTGCCATTGGTGCCACCTGGGAAATTGCCTGAGGAAATGAGCTGAGAAAGCCCCTTGGGGCTGCCCCTGGGGCCTGGAAGCCCAGCCCTCTCGGGGCAGGGCAGACACAGATGCAGACACCAGCAGGGATGGTCCCTGCTCCACCAGGCGGCTTCCTTTCCTTGTATGAGTCCTGACAGCCACTCCAGCTGGACATCTCTCGGGGCAGGGCTGGCCTTGTCCCCCTCCACAGCCCCACCCAGGGCCTCAGGACGCAGGCATCTACCCAGCAGGCCTCCCCTGCTGCCCCTTGAGCAGGCAGCACCCCTGCCTGCAGAGGCCCAGTGTGCTCCTCTCCCCAGGCCCCACCCTGGCCGGGCACTGCTGCCCGGTCTGCCCTGCCCGCCCCGGGCCTCTGTGCTAAGCCTGTGTGTCCTCTTCACAGGAGGCGAGTCGCCTCCCAGCGCTGCTCCCTCGAGTTCCTGGAAGACATGGTGGGATGTCCCTCAGTTCCAAGGTAAGGTCCCGCCTGCTGCCTGCTAGAGCTCTGCGGCCCTGCACACCTGCCTTGGGGCCAGAGAGGGCGCGGGAGGGACAGGAAGCCTGTATTTCGCCTGCAGAACCAAGCACGTGCCCGGCTCCCCCAGACACAAGGGCCTGAAGAAGACACACTTCATCAAGAACATGAGGCAGTACGACACGAGGAACAGCAGGTGCGGCCGCGTGGGGCCCCGCCCCCAGCGCCCCCGCCCCCAGCACCGGTGCATGGCGGGCCTGCCCTGGCCGACCCTGGGACCCCAGGGACAGCAGAGGGGCGCAGGCACGGAAGGGAGGGGCGCTGGTGTGGGCAGACTCGTGCAGGACAGAGGCCGGAAGTGCCCACCGCCCCGTCCTGACCTGCGCCCTCCCCGCAGGATCGTGCTGATCTGCGCCAAGCGCTCCCTGTGCGCGGCCTTCTCCGTCCTGCCCTATGGAGAGGGCCTGCGGGTCAGGTGAGTGGCCAGGCTCCTGGCAGCCTCCCCCGGGGCTTCACCACAGCTCTGTCCATCTCCTGGTTCTCTGGGAGGGGGTGTGATGCTCCTTACTTCCCTTTGAGCTGCCTAAAGGTCAGTGCTGGGGCGCTTCTCTCCACGGGGACACTGCTGTGTGTCCTTGTGTCCAGGCCAGGTAGTTGTGTCCTGTGTGTGACCCGGGAAGAAGCGGACAGCCACCAGGGTGGGGATGGCGCCTGGGACCTGGCGTAGAAACGTCCTGCCTGGGGTGACTGCAGGGTAGGGGGACACCTCTGGAGTGCAGCCGTGGCCAAGGCCACGGCCTGGGCTGGGGAGCCACGTCGCTGCCACCGACGGTTTAAAAGCAAGCGCCCAGTCGGGGGAGGGGTCTGAGACCAGGCAGCTCTTCCAGCAGGCGCCCTCGCCCACGGCCCGGCGACGCCCGCACCGCTGCTCCCCAACACGAGCACTGTGGCACCTGCCCTGGCAACGGGGGGCAGCCGGGGGGGGGGGCGGGGGGAGGGCCCACAGGTCCCCTGCGCTGTGTGTTGCAGTGACCTGAGGGTGGACAGCCAGAAGCAGAGGCACCCGTCTGGGGGCGTGTCTGTCTCATCCGAGATGGTCTTCGAGCTGGAAGGCGTGGAGCTGGGAGCAGATGGGAAGGCAAGAGCCGCCGCTGCACACACGGCCGGGCGGGCACAGGGCCCTGTGATTCCCACTCATCTTCTCAATGCCAGGGGCCTGCAGAAGCGGGCTGCCGGCACCCCCTTCCCCGCCTGCAACAGCGGGCCCCTGGGCTCCGGGGTTCAGAGGCCAAGGGCATCGGAGGCGGGGAGAGCATGCCTGTGTCACAGGTCCAGACAAGGGCTGGCGGGGGTGGCATTCTAGAATGTTCTCGTCACTGAGAAGGCTAATGGTCAGGCGAGCAGCACCAGCTCCAGCCTGAGCTGGGGGGGCGGGGGGGGGGGCGTTTGTGTGGCAGCAGCGAGGAGGGGCAGGACCACCGCCGATGTGCTCACTTCTGCAGGTCGTGTCTTACGCCAAGTTCCTGTACCCCACCAACGCGCTGGTCACACAGAAGACAGACGGCCACGGCCCCCTGCCCCAGCCCCGGCCCAGCGTGCCCCGGGCTCTGCCAGCATCCAGATACAGACCTGCTGCTGCCAAGCCAGGGCCAGCCGGCCCGGACCTAGGTACCCGCACCGGCGCACGGGCGACCCCGGGTGGCAGCAGAGCAGTCACGTTTGAACCCACAGCCCTTGGTTGAGACAGAGGCGAGCTTGGGGCCTGGGGTCTGGGTGTGGCCTTTCAGGACAGAAGGGACTCTTGGAAGAGCAGACACAGCCAGGCAGTGGGGAGAAGCTGTGTCCACAGGTGGCTCTGGGGGCCAGGACATCCTCATCAGGACACTCTTCCCTTCCACCCTCGCTGGGAGCCCCTCCCAGAGCCCATGGGACCTGGCACAGGAGCACCGCCCCCGCCCCGGGGTCAGGGGCGGTGGGTCAGGGCTGCCTTCTCCCTGCAGGGAGTGACGCAGGGGATGCCCTAGAGTACAACCCCAACCTGCTGGACGATCCGCAGTGGCCCTGTGGCAAGCACAAGCGGGTCCTCATCTTCGCGTCCTACATGGTACGGTGAGCGCCGGCCGCACGCCCACTCTGCTGCACCTCGGGTGCAGGGGTGGGCTGGGGGCAGCTTGCCCGGGGGGAGCCCAGCAACACCAGGGCAGGGCCAGCACGCCTCCAGCCCCAGGGCACTGGCAGCACCTTGCGGAGGGGGTGTGCAGGGCCAGAGAGCAGTGCGGGCTGCCCCTCCCTGGGGTCAGCCCGTGCCTTCAGCCTGCGCGCTCCCAAGCCTGGGTCCCTGCATGCACCCTCAGCCCGCTGCCCTCCGTCCTGAGGTGTGTTGTTCTCACGGACCTGGGCACTCCGAAGGCACGGCACCTCCACGGTGAGGGCCCCGCCCAGCCCCTGCCCCTGTGTTGCAGACGACAGTGATCGAGTACGTGAAGCCCTCCGACCTCAAGAAGGACATGAACGAGACATTCCGGGAGAAGTTCCCACACGTCAGACTGACCCTGAGCAAGATCAGGAGGTAGGGGGGCCGAGGCCACCCGGGAACACCCCCAAACTCACTTCTGCTGCATGACGTCCTGGGGCTCCCATTGGCCTCTCTTCCCATTTCCCGAACATTCCAGAGCCTGACAGACCCCGGTGCCACTCCCACCCTCCACCCTGGTGACAACAGAGGGCACACACACACTTTCGCACGTGCTGCTGGCGGCCAGGCTGCCTCTTTGCTTCCCACAGCGGGCAGATGCCAGAGCTGCGGGCCGAGGCCAGGCTCCCGGTCACTGCCCTCCGCTGAGACCCTGCCCTGCCAGCTCCCGCTGACACCCACCCCAGCAGCCCCCACAGCGCCAAGGCTACCAGGGTGGTCCACGTGCCCCCTAGCACACCCACACCTTAGCGCCTTGCCCTTGTGGCGACCTCCCCGCACAGCCACAGGACAGCAGGGACTCCGCCCTCTGCGGTGGCCCTGAGAGGACGGGGCAGGACGAACAGCTGTTGTTTTGGCGCTTGGCCCTGCCTCTCGGAGACCGCCTGACCCCGTGTAAACCCGCAGTCTGAAACGGGAGATGCGGAACCTCTCTGAGGAGTGCAGCCTGGAGCCCGTGACTGTGTCCATGGCCTACGTGTACTTCGAGAAGCTCGTCCTGCAAGGCAAGCTCAACAAGCAGAACCGCAAGCTGTGCGCGGGCGCCTGTGTGCTGCTGGCCGCCAAGATCAGCAGCGACCTCCGCAAGAATGAAGTGAAGCAGCTCATCGACGTGAGTGCGCGCGCGCCCTGACCACGCCCCCTCCCAGGTCCAGCCCGCTGCCGGCATCACCCCAGCTCGCATGCATTTGAAGGCTGGGCGTGCCCTTGGGGGCGGTGGTCGTTGCCCCCTCCCCACCTGCTGACGTAGATGCGAACCAGAGCAGGGGCCTCACTGAACCCTTCTCTCTTCTTCAACGCAGAAGTTAGAAGAAAGGTTTCGGTTCAACAGACGGGACCTAATCGGGTTCGAGTTCACAGTGCTCGTGGCCTTGGAACTTGCGCTCTATCTCCCCGAGAACCAGGTGTTACCTCATTACAGACGCCTCACGCAGCAGTTTTAGCGGAGGACGCTGCGCAGACCGCCGCAGCACCCACTCCACTCGGCGCGCCCACGCTGTGGGCCCAGGGGCCGTGCCCGGGCAGTGAAGTGCACCAGGCCCCACTGCCTCCGGGCGGGGGCGCGCCAGCCAGCCTCTGCTAGCTTGCTTTCCTGGGGACGTGGCACCTCCCCTGGCGATTCTGAGTGTTCCTGTGCTCTTGGGTGGACAGAATGTGGGACGTGGGAGTCCTCCCGGGCCTGAGGCTGGTCCCGCACCAGGACCTCAGATTTAACGTCATGTCCCGTCTCTGCACTGCCTCGTCCCAGCCCTCTGCACTGGCCAGGCCACACCACCTGGGTGACCTGGTGCTGGACAGAGACCGCTGCAGTTACATGAGGAAGCATTAATCTTGACCGTTTGGGGGTCTGGGTGTGAAGAGTGCTGTGGAACACAACCCCACCCTGTGGTCCGGCTCCTGCTCAGTCCCCGTCCACAAGCAGAGCGCTGGAGTCAGGTCAAGCCAGCAAGAGCAGATTCTTGTTCTTTTTGACCAGTTTTACTCTTGGACCTCTGCCCTCCCAAGCACCGAGTCATTGCGAAGTCCTGGTGCCCAAGTGTCACGTGCCCCAACAGGCCTGGGCACAGGTGTCCACCCGACGTGGACACTGCCCTCTGCCTCCCACCAGGAAAGTGCCACTGGGCCTTCCACCGACTGACTGCAGGGCTGGCTCCTGATCTTCCTAAGCAATGTTGGGACAGAAAAGCAGCCTATTCATCCTCACGTGGGATCCTGCCCTGTGAGTCTTTCTGGAAGGAACAAAGGCTGGTCAAACAAGGTGTGCAAGGCTGACCCGAAATCACACTTGATCTTCCAGCTGGGATAAGACTGACCCTTGAGTCCCCACCCCAAAGCCAACTCTCACACTCAGCAGACCCCAGCAGGAGGCGCCCATCACTCCTGAGCCATCCTGGGCCACGCCAGCATGACCACATTCAGCTTTGCAGGCCTGCGTCATCCTTGCATAAACTGATGTCATTCTCTAGCTTGCCAACCCACCCAAAACACTAAGAACCGAGGACTGGCAAGTCAGCCTGTCTGGTCTGGGAAACAGCCACACTGCCTAGGCCAGTGAGCTGCTTCCCCAGTGTACCACAAGCCTGTCACTGGGGGGTGCTCCGGGCCAGCCCCCACCCTGTGCCCTCGCTGGCGCTCCCACAGAAAGGCCCGCTGTGCTCATCACAGCGCCCAACCACCAGCAACTCAGCCTGGACCCCAGCGGGGGCACCAGCCCATTCCTTCTCCCACTCCCAGGGGAGGGATGGAGGACCAAGCCAAGTCTGCACCCCAACCTGCCTCACTCCACTCCACCCATCCTGGATCCAAGCTGAGGCAGAAGGAAGGTGCCAGCTGCTAGGCCCCAGGAAAGCAACCTGTCGGGCCACTGTAGCATCTCAAGGACACATCTGTGTTACAAGCACTGTTGCTCTGAAAGTCCTGGTTTACAATTTAGCCTCAAGGGACCTACCCGTGATTTCTGCACAGCTGTAGGACCGCCAACAAGTGCAGTAATTTAAGTTTGCCTGTTTGTTGTAAGATCTAGTCGTTTGCCAGTCTTGTCTACACTCTCCCTACCTATGTCCCTGTCCCTTTCAGTAACGCCGAGCTGCCACTGTGTGGCGCTCGGGAATCCCTGCAGCAAAGCCAAGATTTCAGCCAAACCTCAGCTTGAACCCCAGTCCTCTAGAACAAGCCCAGGCACCTGAGGGGTGTCCAGGGCCAGTGCCACTCTGTTGGCGCCCAGTAGTTGTGGATGTTAATGTAAATTCCAATGGATGTTAAGCAACTCTCTGACCTCAATACCGAGTCTCGTCACAGGTGTCTGTATTTGTGCTCTCAAGTAAAACGTGGTTCTGAAGCACGTTTTACAGGTCGTCTGTCTCCTTTCCGGGGCTGGCCCACCCTCGTGGGCCACACAGAGCCCGAGGCACGCCCACCAGCACAGAGAGAACCAACATGGGGGGTTTCACTGTTTATTTGTGGGAAATCTCACATCTGTGATGCTCTGCAGTCAGAAGTTCCTAAACGAGAGGAAGAACAATAGTAAAGCCTCGGCTCTGGGGGAGGAGTCCCAGCCTCCATGCCCCCATGTACCCCTCTTACTTTGAGACGATGCTGTCGGCCTTGGCCAGTCGGAGGATGGAGTCATCTGACTCGCCCTGGGAAAAAGCACACAGGGGCCATGTTTCATGCCGCGACCAGCTGGCAGCGTCCCCACGCTGAGGCCACACAGCAGTAACGGGGCAGGGGCACTCTACCAGAGTCATGTCTCACCAGACAAGGGAGGCCTTGGAGACTAGGGGAGGGGGAGAGCGTGGTAACTGGGAAGTTCCAAAGTAAAGGCTGGCTGAGTGTCCGTCTCCAAGGCGGTCCTGCCTTTCAGCAACCTTTCCGCCCTCCCCAGGAACGGGAAGTCGGCGCAACCCAGTCCCGCAGGCTCAAACTATCCTTCCGACCAATGAGAAAAGGCAAAACACACCATTCCGCCCTCCAAGGCCGGGATGAGCCAAGCCCCGGGACACTCACCATCCTGCGAATAGCCCCGCAAATAGCGTAGGTTTTAAACTGGCCGTTGAACCTGCCTGTCACCTTGTCAACCTATTGATGGAGAATCAGAGTCACACCAGACAGGTACTCCAGTGCCTTTCACTCTGAACCTGGGGTTTGGGAATTATCAATGCCGGCGCCAGCCCAGGCTTCGCTCCCCCGCTCCAGGGATTTCTCCCCACCCCCGTGCAAGCCCTCATGTCGCCCGGCTCACCTCGGCCACGTTCATCTGAATGGATGCGTGGTCCTTGGCGCCGATGATGCGGTTGCTGGCGGAGCTGCGGGGAGAGCGCTGTGAGCGGAAGGGGATGGGAGTGAAGGCGGCCGGGAAAAGGGACCAGGGGCGGGGGCGGCTCTCACCATTTCCGCGGCACGTACAGGTCCACGAACTCGCCGGCGTCGTTTTGCATGTTGAGACCGCGCCTGCGGGGCCCCGCGCAGCCCGTGAGCACGAGGCGTGTCCGCGAACCCGGCTCCCGACCCCACTTCCCGCGTCGTGGCCTCGTCCGGACCCAGCACGCCTAGCCCCCGCCCCGACCCTCACCCTGACCCCCGCCTACGGCTCCCGCGAGCCGGCACCGGGCAATGCGGCCTACCTGCTGCCCACCGCCACGAGCACGTCCGGAGAAAGAGAGCGCAACTTCCCCCGGCAGCGCTATTGGCGGGAGGGGCGGGGCCTTGGCGAGTGCTTCCGGGTTCGGCGCGCCGCGGCGAGTCTGCGCAGAGCTGGGCCGGGAGGCTTAGGGCACGGCCGCTTCCGGGGGGCGGGGCGGAGCCTGGGGCGTCTAGTGGTGAGCAATGGGCTGCGGGGCGCGTTGGGCTGGCCCGGGGTCCTGTAGGACCGCGCGAGCTCCAGGCTGGCTGAAGGCAGGCCAAGACCGGACGAGGGCAGGCTTGAGACCACGTGTTATCCCGCCTCTCCCGCAGGGGCTGCTCTAGGCTGAGCGGGCCAGAAACCCCCTCATTGTCCTTTGTCAGCCCCCACGTGGTTTCCCCCACTCAGGTCTCTGGTTGCACAGTCAGGGGCTCTCCCGTGGCTGCCTGCTCCTCCTGTGGGACAGGATGTGTCAGCGACGCTGGGCAGCCTGGCCAGAGTCTTATGGTGGCTCTGGGAGGATTTAACTACATCTGGAAACCAGCGCTGGTGCGGGCAGTGTCTGCCGTCGCGCCCACGGGGCCCCAGGTGCTGAGCATCAGGATTGAGCCTGCGTCTTCCAGGAAGCCCTCCAGCGCTTGGGGCAGCCCTGAGATTGGGCGCTGCGCACTGGCGGCATGTGCGCAGACGTGACGCGTGCAGACATGATTTATGTTTGTGGTTGAGAATCTGCACAGCTGGCCTGCCTGTGGGTGAGCCCAGCCGGGCCAGGTAATGAGAGATTCTCCGCGGAGCTGGAAGGCAGGAGGAGACAAGCAGCTGGAGCGCCAGAGGCAGGGAGAGGCCCACAGGTGGCCTCCCCGAGTGCGCAGCAGAGCAGAGAAGCCCAGCAATGAGCCCTCGCTTCTGCAGTCAAGGGATTTTTGACAAGGGTGTCAGGACCAAAGGGAAAACGACAGTCTTCGCAACAGATGGGGCTGGGAAAGGACCTAAACTCGACTTCACTCTCTTACGAGAAAACTAAGGCACAAACTTTATGACACTGGACTTGGCAGTGACTTCTTAGCTATGTCACCAAAGGCACAGGCAACAACAGCAAAAAGGACAGTTGGACTTGATAAAAAAAATTTAAATTTGTACATGAAAAATCAACAGTAAGCCCTGGCGGGCGTGGCTCAGTGGATTGAGTGCCAGCCTAAGAACCCAACACAGGTTCGAGTCCTGGTCAGGGCACACACCTGGGTTGTGGGCCGGGTCCCCAGTAAGGGGTGCTTGAGAGGCCACCAATCAATGTATCTCTTGCACATTGATGCTTCTCTCTCTGTCTCCCTCCTTTCCCCTCTCTCTAAAAAGTAAGTAAATCCTTTTTTTTTTTTTGTAAAAAAGCAAGCCACGTAGTGGGACAAAAATATTTGAAAAATCACACATCTGATAACGGGTTAATATGTAGAATATAGAGAGAACTCCTAAAACAAAAACAAAAAAACAACCTGATTCAAAAAGGGGCAGAGGACTTGAATAGACCCTTTACCAAAGAAGATAAATGATCGATGAGGACACTTAAAGATGCTCGACATCACTGGTCCCCAGGGAAATGCAAATCAAAGCTCCAAGGTGCCACCGCCCCGTTAGAATGGATACTATGAACACACAGAGAGGACCGCAGTGTTGGCGAGGGTGTGGGGAAATCAGAACCCTGGTGCACTGTTGGAAACAATATAAATGGGTGCGGCCACTATAGGAGATATTAAGGAGGTCCCTCAAATAATTAAACATAGAGTTACCACATGATCTGGTTATTCCGCTCCTGGGCACACACCCAAAAGAACTGAAAGCCGGGACACGCAGAGAGATCTGCACAACCGTGTCCACGGCAGCCAACACACAAACACACCCAAGTGCCCATCAGCCAAGGAACGGGTAAGCAAAATGCGGTAAGCACATAAAGGAATAGAATTCAGCACGGAAAAGGAAGAAAACTGTGACCCGTGCACAGGCCTGGACCTCGAAGACGTCACGCTCACTGGCGAGAACCGGTCACAAAAAGACAAACCCTGCATGATTCACCTTGAACGAGGTCCTCGGGAGTTGTCAAAATCGGAGAGCGGAGTGGCAGGTGCCGGTGCGGGGGACAGTGAGTGTTCCGTAGGGACACAGTCTCTGTTTTACAAGACGGAAAAGCTCTGCAGGTGGACGGTGGTGCTGGTGGTGCAGGATTAGTGTATTTGGTATCACTAAGCTGTGAACTGCATGTTGTATAAATATTTTACCATAATAAAAACCTTTACAGGACACACACACAAGGCATTGCAGTCTCCTCTCCCTGGGGCAGGGTCCCAAGGCCGAGTTCTTCAAAGGGATACTGCCCCCCAGTCCTAGGCCATGAAAGCGGGGCGAGACCCCCTTGAGAAGCCCTGCTGTCCAAAGTCCAGATACTGCGAACGAGGAGGAGCGAGCGGGCCCTCGATGGGAGTGGAGGGAGCCGCAGCAGCAGGGCCTCCTGGCAGCTGTAGGGGAGGGAGTGGCAGACAGCTGCACTGTCCCCAGCGGCCACCACCTGGCACCCGGAGCCACACCTGGCCCTGCGCGCAGCCCTGCCAGGGGCCCCCACGCAGAGGCTCACCTGTCTGCTCCCTGCTAGCTGAAGGGGGCTGAGCCACTGCCCTCAGGCTCCAGGCCCCCAGCCCCTTGCTGGTGGGTCAGGAGGGCTTCAGCGGTCTGGCGGGATGAAGGGCGTGGAGGGCAGGAGGACCTGGCACCGGAGACACTGTCCAGCTGAGCCCTTTTTGCCACTCCCCGGCAGCCCCAGAGGCTCAGGGGATGGGCTGTTCCGAAGGGCGGTTCCAGCAGGGTCCCTGATGCCCCTTGTCCACTCCAGAGCACACCCTCTTGTTCTTCCTGCCCACCCTCCACCCCAGCGCGCTCTGCGGCGCCTTGACTGCCCACACCTCATCGGGACCACAGGCACGGCTCCCACTCTGCCTCCGCCTTTCGGACAAGTTGTTTGGCCGCCTCCTCCTGCCAGCTGGGAGTGGGGACCTCGGTAATAGAGCCACCCCACAGGGCTGGGGGCACCTGCGTTCAGTGGGTCAGCACGTGCTGGACTCAGAATCGGTGTGGCACTCGGTAGACCCTCAGCCGGCACCATCACCACCAGCTCCATGCTTCTCTCCACCGCCATCCCCATCGTCCCCATCATCCCCATCCCCATCACCACCATGGCTGGGACGTGTGGCCCCTGGTCACACGGCAGATCTGAGTCCTGAGCTGACGGCTACAGGACCTGCACTGTGACCGCCCCAACCTCCAGCAGGTCCCCACTCAGGCTGCCTGGACAGGTGGCGGTGGCCAGTAGCAGCGGCTTGGTGGGCATGGCGCCTGCTACTTCTCTACACCATCGGCTCACTCACCTCGCAGGCAGGCAGGAGGCTCGCAGACGGTGCCCTTGAAGCTTTCCAGGGACGGCTGCCCCCCCAGATCTGCCGTTTCTGGGCTGGGCAGGGCCAGGCCAGCCCTGGACGCATTGTGTGAGGAAAGGAGCAGCTCCACATGGGGACGCTGCCTTCCCGGCCTGGGTGGGGGCCCAGGGTGAGCCGCCCGTCAGGGCCAGGGGACGAACTTCCACCCACGCAGCCCCGGACAGGAGCTGTGGCCTCGGCGGCTCTGGCCTGCCTTCCTCTCCCTTGGGAGAAGGGCTGGCTCTCCACAGCGCCTTGCCCCAGGGCATCGTGGGGCGTGGGAGCCGGAGGCTTCAGTGAATCGCCCGCTCAGCAAGTCCGGGGGCCACCGCCTCCCGGAGGTTGTTGGGGACCATCCTCTGGCCCCACGGGTGCAGGGAGTCACGGGCCTTCCCCGGGGGGGTCAGGCCTGAGGTGAGCCTGGGGCCGCCAGCTGCCCACTGACTGTCGGAGTCCCAGGGAGACCAGGAGCCCCAGGCCAGCGCCCTGTTCCGCTCCGTTTCATTAGTTCGAATGTTTCACTTTATTTTGTACTTTTGTTTTACTATCTTATTTATTGTGCTTCGTTTGAGTTTTTCGTTGAGATGTGACCTACACGTGATAGAGAGCACGGCCCCCCCGGGTTTCACATCCGTGCCCAGCAGGTGGGCGGGCTCGCTGCTGACTTCACGGGCGTGGGGTCAGGGGCGGGGTGGCCGGGAGGCTCCCACAGACCCTTCCCAGGTTCCGGGTGAAGGTGCTCCAGGGCTCGGCACTAGCCGTCCCTCTGGATGGCGGCGACGGAGACCCTGCCTGGGCCACCTCCAGTGGGGAGACACTGTGAGATGGGAAACTGCCAAGATGCCCATCTTTGGGCCGCACCCCTGCCGTGGGGGTGGCTGCAGAGGCCCGAGGCTGGTGGCAGGAACGGAGGCACTTCCCTCCCTGGAGCACAGAGCGTCTCCAGTGGGCCTGTCGCAGCGGACACGCCGAGGGCTCGCCTTGCTCACTGGAAGCCAAGGCGTTCGGCCACCCTCGGGAGAGCTTCAGGACCGAGGGGAGAAGACCACCAAGCCCGAGCCTCACGACCCATCTCCAGCCCCAGGCCAGGCCCACCAGGGCCCCATGCTGACCTCAGACTCCACTCATGGACTGAGCCCCGGTCCTGGCTCCAGGCTGACCTCTGACCCTGTGCAGAAGGAGCCCTGACCTTCTGGCCCTTCTGTCTGAGCCTCAGTTTCCCCATCAGGAGGTTGAAGCTGCTCTCCCAGCTCCCATGGAAGCAGTTGAGGGCTCAGCAGTAAAGAGCCAGCTAGGGGCCCGTCAGGGAGACAAGCTGTGAAAAGCCACATCGTATCTACACCTGGGGACAGGTGTGGATGGGGTGAGACTCGCGCCCAGCCCTTCACTGCTGCTTGCCCGAGTGGGATTGGGCCTGGCAAGTGGTCATCCGACTGTGTGTCTGGGAGGCGGCCCAGGACACTCTCAGGCCCTGGTGCCCCGGCCGCGGGAGGGACAGGCAGCACTCGGACCGCAGAGGCGGGAGCACAGGCCCAGGGAGGGTCCCGATGCCTGGCCAGGCACCGCTGAGGCCCGAGGCCGGCCCGTGAAGACGCAGTTAAGGAGCCCGTTTTGCAGAGCAGGAACTGGGGCTGAAGGAGAGGAAGTCGCTTCCCAAAATCACAGAGCTGGGGTGAGGGTAGGGGTGTGTTGAACCCAGCCTCGAGGGGCGAGGGAGGAGATGCTGGAGGCGCCCATGTCTCCAACCTGAGCGGCTAGGAGAGTGGGCGGGACTTCAGGCTCACTCAGAAGCCTTGCTGTGGAAGTCCCACCCCCTACCCCCCAACCCCCGTCCCTGGTAACCCCCAGAGTGGGGCTAGAGGGGAAGGTGGACCCAGTCCTTGGGCCCCAGGGCGGTGACGGGGCCTGTTCCCTGGGCCCTGTCCATGCACGCACGAAGCCAGTTGGGTGTTAGCAGCAGCCAAAACATACCCGGAGGCAAAGGTTTGCACCCAGATTCCGGCCCTGGGGACTGGGCCTGGCCAGGCTGGTCTGGCCGGCCCTCCCGCCCTGCTCCCCTGGCTCTGGGCAGCTTCTCCCTCCCCACCAGCTCCACAGGTGCCGGGCGCTGAGGCTCTGGGGTTTCAGCAGGGGCCAGCCAGGTGGTGCCATCGCCCCTTAGGTGTTGTGACCTGCAGGGGGCTGCGGGCAGGTGGCTGTGTGGCACCTCGGGCTGTCCTGGGCCCGTGGGGGCCGCACCCGGCCCCATCCCCAGGATGCTCACAGCCTGGAGACGAGGACAATACACATCTCACCTCTGGAGGGTCTAGGGCAGCAGGTCCCCCCAAGACAGGTGGCAATGCTGGGCTGTCACAGCTGGGGGAGGCCACTAGTGGGCAGAGGCTGGGGGTGCTGCCCAACACGCCACAGGGCCCAGGACGGCCCCACAGGGACGCTGCGACCTGGAATGGCGACGGTGCCTGCTCTGGGGCTTTGAAGGGCAATGACTCAGCTGAAGGCGTCTCTGAGGAGGGGACACTGTCACCCAGCGACCAGCCCTGAGGGGGACAGGGAATGCCAGGCATATCAGGAGGGGGATAGGGGACAGGTGGGGTGTGGTGCCACCGGAGGAATTCAGGAGGTGGGGCCGCCTACACCACCTTCTCCCCCAGGGCCCAGCTCCCAGCAGCCTCCGGCACATTCCTCCCCTGGGTGGGCAGGGGGCGGGGGCCCTGCATTCCTGGTGTCGACAGGGGCAGCGGGAAGGCAGGCTGCATCCTGGTCGTCACCGTCATCGGCCTCCTCAGGGCTGGCGCCAGGCGGGGTCAGCCTTTGCAGGAAAGCACGCTGGGGCACGCCAGAGGCCGGCAAACCTTTCAGGAGGGGGGCGAGCCCTGCAGGTGAGGGCAGGACTCAGCAGCCTGCATGCTTAGGGGCGCAGGGAAGCCGTTCTCCGACCTGGCCACGCAGCAAGCTGAGGGGAGCTGGGAGCGCTCAGCCTTCAGACCCCAGACCCCCGCCCCCCACCAGAGTCTCCGTGTGTTTACATCCCCCAGAAGCACCTCCCAGAAGAGCCTGGGACCGATGGGGCAAACGGAGGCCTGGAGCTGAGCCCACCCACGACTTCTCTCCATGGGGAGGCGTCCAGGGTGGGGTGTCCTGGAGGGGGCCACCTGGCCTGCACCTCTCCTCCCCACCCCCCAGCATTGAGTCGGAGGCTTCAGGCCCGATGGGGGTGCCCAGGCCGGCCTGGCCCGGCTGGACCTCCATGCCTTCCCCCACCTTCGGCCTTCTCGAGCCCTCCTTTGATGAAATCGGGGGTCATAGATGGGAGGGGTTGGGGTGTGGCTTGTACCTGAAGTACCTGGTGACCTCCTGGGGGGCTGGTGGATTTCATGGTCAAGCCTCCAGGGCTGAGCCAGCAGGCTGACCCTCACAGTGACCAGTGGCCCAGTGGGGACGCACGAGGACAGGGTGGGAGGGGGCCGTGACTTCGCAGACCCTCCAGGCTGAGTCAGTCCCCTGTGTGGGCCGGCTGTTCACCAGGACCCTAAACACAGGCCCACGCCTCCCTGCTGGTCTCGGGCAGCCCCGGCCAGCTGTCACGCGTCACGGGCGGCCCGTGGGTGCCCTGAGGTAACTGGGCCTCCATCCTCTCCACCTGGAGAGGCCTGACGCCTAGCCACTCCCGCCGAAGCCTCCCCTCCACAGCTCCTCCTGGCCCCACGATCCTGTCTGAGTCGGGGCTCCGCCCAGCAAGGCTCAGTCTTAACACCTGGGACAGGCCGGTGGCCAAGGGGCCCCCTCCTGCCCTCTGCCCGACTCCTGCACGTTGAGCGGGTGCAGGAGTCTGCCTTTTCGTGGCTGCTGACTCACACTCACCCCACGGACCTTCCCGCTCGCCGCAGACGGACATGTGGGCCGCTTCCGCTGTGGCCGTCGGGAAGAGTGACCGGTCACATGCAGGCTCCTATGCACGTCAGTCACACCGCTCCTGTGCACGGACCAGGGGTGGGAGGGCTGGGGCCCTGCGGCCAGAGCTCCCCACAGGCAAGCAGGCAGATGGGCAAACCCGGCAGGAAGTGGCCCTGTGACCGCGTGGCTGCCCCTTGTGGGAAACAAGTCCCTTCTCCAAACTCCCAGGGGCCACAGGTGCTCAGAGGCCAGGCCCGGGGGCTGAGGTTGGCTCAGCTAGGGCAGCAGTGGGGGGACAGAAAGACGCAGAGAGAGAGAGAATGAGAGACCCTTCATGTCAGGGGGAGCGGAGGAGGGGAACCAGCTTAGGAGGCCGAGGTGGGGGCTGGGGTAGCATCTTGTGTGGGGGGAACTGAGTCCCAGACATGGCCTGGCGGCTGCTGGACCCAAGCCACGCAATGCCGAGAGGGACAGGCTGACCCCGATGGCAGCTCTTGTGACCGCAGCAGCCCAGCAGGGTCAGGCCCCAGGGGCTGCAGGTCCAAAGTCGGCGCACTGGCCCTGGAGGGCGGGGCGGGGCCTGCACGTCCCTCCTGGCGCCCCTGTCCCATAGCCCCATCCCTGCCCTTCCTGGGAGATCAGATTCCTCCTGGGCTTCGAGGCCTCCTAGCCATATAAGGCCGTCTGCGGGCACCTCTTGGAGAAGCTGCAGAGCCCTCACCCTGCCCCCCATGGGAACCAGAGCTTGGCCAGGCCCCAAGGACCAGGCCGGGGAGGGGGCTGCGGGAGCCTAGGTCGTGGGAGGGAGGGGGCAGGGCACGCCAGGCCTAGGGTGGGGGCTGGGTCCCTCCCTCTGTGCTGGGGAGGGCCTGCCCCACCCTTCCCCTGTTCCCCTCAGGGCTGGGGTATGGAGCAGGGAGGTAGCAAGGATGGGGGTGGGTACTGGTGAGGACGCATGATGACATGTCGGGGGTCATCCCAAGTGCTCCCCACAAATCTGGAATCAGAAAGCCTGGGCGCCCAACTCCACACCCCGGCGAGGTGCTGAGAGGCACCCTGATGGGCTTCCTCGGGGAGGCCGGTGGCGCTGGGTGGGGTTCCGAGAGCAGCCCGGTCAGGCCAGCACCCCCTTCGCTCTTACGGAGGGGGACCCGAGAGGGCGGGCTCTCTGGGGAGACGCCCAGAGGGCCCAGACCGGACCAGGGAGGGACCAGACAAGCAGAGAGCAGCCCCTCAGTGGGAGGGTGGCTCAGTGGTGGGCAGTCTCGCCCCAGGCAAGAGCAGCTCCTCTTTGCCTTCAGCCAGCCCACCCCTGGTCTCCAGGCAACCAGGCCAACACACCTTCTAAATGCCCCCTTGACCCCTTCTTCTAAAGCCTGACCACCCTCCAAGGCCCTGGCCAGGTGGCTCACTGGGTTGGAGTGCCATCCCGTGCACCCGAAGGTTGGGGGTTCCCTTCCTGGTCAGGGCACAGGCTGAGGTTGCAGTTCGCTCCCCAACTGGGGTGTGTGCAGGAGACAACCTGTCCGCCTTCCTCTGTCCTCCTCCCTCTCTAAAACGAAGAAGCACATTTTTAAGAAGTGAAGCTGGAGCACCCTCCAGAGACCGAGCTCTCGGCTGCCCTGTCCTCCCCCCACCTCCGACCCCCACTCCCCTACCCCGCCACCCGGCTTTCTCCCACCTGCACATTCAGTTCCTCACATTCCCTCCTTAATTCCAGATGCATAAAAGCAGCCGCAAAAGTGTCATTTCTGGGAAGCATCTGAGGTCCAGCCTCCTGGCGATGTCACCAGTTTAGCCTGAATGAGGGTCATAAAAATTCTCGGCAGGTTCGGAAGGTCCTGACGTGCACAGGGGACAGGGGACAGGGGCGGGGCAGGGGACAGGGGACAGGGTCAGGGGCAGGGGCTCTGTTGTGTTCAGGGTGGAGGTGACTGGGCCCAGTCTGGTGGTGGGGAGAGGGGTCGCCTAAAGGATCCTCAGCAAGGTAGGAGGTCGGGGATCGAGGTGGGGGCGGAGCATCGCCAGGCTGCCGAGTGGGGCCTGGCTTTCATCTGAAGACAGACAGGAGCGGGTGCGCCTGGGGGAGGCCAGCGGCCGGCCCAGCAGGCCCTCAGCCCGGGGTCAGATGCTGTCCCGCCGGCTCCAGCCCTCCAGGGACAGACTCCAAGCATGCTGATTTCTGACTTCTTCCAGCTCATGCCCACTTTGCAAAACCAGGGTCACAAGGTCAGCCAGGACCAGGGGCTGTCCCACACTCAGGTGGAGACTCGGAGACCGGGGACAGCGTCCAAGCTGGACCCTTGCCTCTGGAGTCTGGACGGAGGTGACAGTGTTCACCCCACAGAGCGTCACAGGCCCTACTTCTGAACATGCCGGACGCATGTGTGTTTCACAGGGCCCGGCCTGGCCGTCCAGGCCCACGGTGCCTGCCGGGAAGGGCAGCCGCACAGGGTGCCCCTGCGGAGCGGCAGCGCTGGCCAGCTCAGGCCTCCCGGCACCGGGGCACACCTAAGCCTGTCAGTGTCCCTCCCCCCACATCAAGATGCCCGAGGGTCAGGCCTGCAGTGGACACCCTGGGGGTGTGGCCTATGAGCTGGGCACACAGGGTCAGGAGGCCCCCGCAGAGGGGCCTTGCCCAGCAGTGCAAGGGTCAACCCAGAGCCTGGTGGCCTCTAAGGTTTCCCAGGACCATGTGCCCTAGAGGCCAGCAGTGGCCTCATTCGGGCCGCAGCAGGGAGGGGAAGGACCAACAGGGGGCCTGTCCCCAGCCCCTCCTCACGCTAAGAAATGAATCTGAGGACAGCAGCCCTCAGGAGGGAGACAAGTGGTGGGGAGCTCCCGGGCTGGGGAGGGGTCCAGTCACTGTTCTGCGCTTCCTGCTGGTCCTCGGGTCCAGGCCCCAGTCTTGGAGGCCTGTCCTCTGCCTGCTGGCCCCAGCTCCGGGGCTCCCAGGTGGTGGGTTCACTCCCGCACTGAACTGTGCAGCTGCAGGCCATGGGGGGCTTGGTCCAGGCTGAGCAGAGGCGAGCAGAGGCCGGGGCTCTCCCTTCCTGCTGGTTTACGACCTCCAGGGAGGCTGCTTCCAGGATACTGGGTCCCACCGTCAGCAGCCACCAGAATCAGTCTTGCCCCGCCCTCCGCCTCTCTGCCCCAGCCTGCCTTGGATGCACGTGCTCACCTGCTGGGTCCCCTGGGGGGGGGCACAGGGAAGGGACGCCCGCTGCTCCGAACCACGCACTAGCTCCCACACCGCTCCTCCTGCTGAGACAGACTCGGACCAGGAAGTGCCAGCCCCTGGGGCCTCTCCCAGGAGCACGGGGCCCAGGGGCAGAGCTGGGCCTGGGGAGTGGAGGCCCAGCAGGCGCGGCCACCCGGTGCCGACTGTAAGCACAAGCACGTCCGTCCGTGCAGCTGCCTTGGAGAGCCTCTGGCTGAGCCCGGCGCGCCTGCGGGTCCCCACACCTGCCCCCAGAGGGGCAGCAGGGGCTCCTGGGGAGGCTGCCGCTGCGGGGCAGGGGCAGAAAGCAGGCCTTCTTGGGGCACCCACCCTCCAGGACTGCATGGGCTTCTCCTGGGGACTCAGGACAGAACTGGGCTGCCTGAAGTGGGGGTACCCCGTAATGTGGGGGTTACCCAGTAATGTGGGGGAAGGCAGCAACCAGCTGACCAAGCCCCTCCCCCTCACTCACTTGGTGCTCTTGACTCACCTCTGGGCCTTTCGGCCTCAGTTTCCCCATTTTTAAGTAGGAAAGGTGGCTGAGTGGCCGGAAAGTCTGAGGAAGGCGGAGACACACTTGCTGAGCCACTTTGATCTGAGATGGGACAGCCCTCCCGGCCCAGCTCACCTCCCCCCTGGCCCCCCTCATTCTCCATGCTGCCCCGCCCTGGATGGGCACAAGGCATACAGTGGGAGTAGATGGTGGGCACCACCATCTCCTCTGTCCCCGCTCCCCACTCAGCAGCCATCAGCTGCTCTGCTCCAGGGGCAGCTGTCCCGAGATCCTTCAGCTGGGCTCTGTGGCTGACTCAGCGCATTCTTGGACAGCTGCCCCTCCTGCCCGCCTGCCCCGCAGCCAGTGGAGGCCTGGGTGCCGCAGGGTTCAGAGGGCACCCACACACCACCTCTGCCCGCTGGTCCCTGCAGGGGATGTGGGGAAGCCTAGATGGGGGGCGAGAGGGTTCCCTGTCTCCAGCCCCAGACTGCCAGGGCGCCCAGCTGTCCAGAGGATGCCAGGGCAGGAGTGTATGGCTGTGGTGTGCCAGACACAGGGGGACGCTTCGGGGGCAGGGAAGGCTGGGGAGGTCGAATCCCCCATCTGGGATGGGTCTGCTGCTGCCCAGGGGCAGCTGTCCTGTGCAGGGGATCATAAATTAGCCCCTGAGCCGGCCTGTCTGGTGACTCGGGACCCCTCCCTGTGTCCTGCCCACCCTCTGCGCTGGCCCACCCCCACTCAGAGCTTCTCAGCAAAGGGAACTAAAAGTGAAGTCACAGTTTCAGAGCTGGGGAGGGCGAGTGGTTCCCACTGCCCATGTCCTGACTCCAGAGGGAGCAGGGGCTGCCCAGCCCCTGGAGGTTCAGGGGCTGCAGGAGGCCGGGGGCAGCCAGAACCAGTGGGCGGTGGCGGGAGATTGTGGGAGCAGCTGCCGGGCAGGGCCGGCTGGATGCAGCCCCATGAACTCCCCGGCCCCCAGGACTGTCCAGGGGCTCCCACGTGGGACGGACGCCCGGCTGCCCTGGCTCAGAGAGTGGGAGAAGCTGCCAGCCCGGCAGCTGCGACCCCATCCCCACCCCCGCGGGCTTCCCTTGAGAGGAACGTTGGGCCCGGAGCCTCCCAAATGCACAAACAGCTGGGATAAAGCGGGAGCTCCGTTTCTTCCCAGTTCCCAGGAGTTCTCCAGCGCCTGCACGGCGCCCAGTGCCCAGCGGGAGGGTTCAGCCTGGATGACGAAGTTGGGGTCCACATTGCCCCCAGCACAGGCACTGCCTGGCGCAAGGGCGGGTTCACCGCCCCCCACAGCAAGTGCTGGGTAACCAACCGCCCCCCACGGTCGGTCTTCCTTGCACCCACCAGGCCACAGACACCCTTCCTTCGCTGCATGGGTGGGTGGAGTTGGCCCCTCCTAATCCCTTCCCCTACTTTAGGGTGTTTTCAAACCAAACGGGTCACGGGGCATGAACGAAGGAACCCAACCTGGAGGCACGGGTCCCCAATCGGGGTTTCCTTGTCCCTCTTCAGATGGATGCCCTCTTGGCCCGCACGCACAGCCACTTACATGGTGCAGAGTGCACCTTCCCACCACCAGCAAGACGGGGCAGACAGAGGGGCGGCTCGAGGGGACTACAACGGGAAAACCTGCCTGGGGAGTAGGGCGAGGCTGCGGGGGATCTCCGGAGGGCACCCTGATCAGGGGCTGGGGCGGGGGGGTGGGGTAGCCAAACGTCTAGGATCCCTTGCAGCGGCTGCTCGGGACACTATGCAGTTTGGGGGGTACCGGTGGGGACCCGCAGAGCCGTTGATGGACAGATGTCCCGGCAGCCCAGGTGCCAGCATGCCCGGCTCCCAGCCGCCTTGCCTGCGCCCAGACCGCCGGGGGCGCTCGGCCGCCGAGAGGTGCCCGAAGTTATGAAAACAAAGAGCGGAGCCTCTAGGCTGGGACCAGCCGGGCGGGTGCGCCGGGGAACCGGGGCGCGGCGGGGCGCGGGGGTGCCGCCCAGGACTCGAGCCACGCCCTGGGGGGCCTGGGGGGCTCCGCGTTCGCACGTCCTGGCCTCAGGCCAGCAGGTGCCCCTTCCGGAGGCCGGCCGGGTCCCGAAGGGTTAAGGCTGCCGGCCGCCCCGCCCCCTCCGCGGCCCCGGGGCGCGGGGCTCGGTCGCCCGGGCGGGCTGGGGCGGGGCCTGACGTCCGCGGGCGGAGCGAGCCGGCCGGCCCCGCGCTCACACCCCGCGGGGCTCCCGCGGCGCGCAGTTCCAGAGTGCGAGGAGCGCGGCCGGACCTGCGGGATGGGCAGGTCGCGCCCCGCGTGGCCGCTGCGGCTGCTGGCCGGGCTGGCGCTCCTGGGCGCGGCGCTGGGGGCGGCGGAGCCCCGCGACCTCAGCCTGCACCCGCCCTACTTCAATCTGGCCGAGGGAGCCCGCATCGCCGCCTCGGCCACCTGCGGCGAGGAGGCCCCGGCGCGCGGCGCCCCGCGCCCCACCGAGGACCTCTACTGCAAGCTGGTGGGGGGCCCCGCGGCCGGCGGGGACCCCGTCCAGACCATCCAGGTGAGGGCGGGCCGGGGGCCGGGGCCACGCGGGTGGGGCGGGGGACGCGGTGCTGAGGACCCGCGCCGGGCGGGCCGGGTTCGGACTCCGCGACTCCGGCCGGACTTGGCCGGGAGCGCCCCGGCCCGGGAAAGACCAGGTACGGACCGAAGTCCCCGTGTCCCGCCCCGACTCTCGGGTTTCACCTTTCGGAGAACCGAGCGGACCCCGACTCGGCCCTTCAGGCTCTGCCAGAGACCTGCGCGTCCCCAGGCCCCCTCACCCCTGGAAAGGCCGGCCGCAGTCTCCCCCGCGCGGACTGCGGGCCGCGGGGCCCGGGGGCTTGTGCCGGGTCCCTGGCGGCCCCGAGTCCCGGGATGCGGGCGAGGCGGGACTTGGCGGCGGCGCCCGCCCCGCCTTCCCGCGGGATGAGCTGGAACCTGCTGCTGGCGCCCGGATGGGACCGGGCTGGGGCGGGAGGGGCCAGACCGCGGGGGCTTTCCCTGCTAGCTGCGCTGGCGAAGCCATCCCCGCTGGGGGTCTAGGCACTTGGTGGGGCCCTCAAGTCGCCCCCGGGGGGTGGGGCGGCAAACAACGGTGTTTGCCTCTGGCGATGGGAACAGGGAGCTGCAGCCAGGGCTGCGTCCCTGCCCTACACACAGGTGGTGAGGTCTCCCTGGGGACCCTTTGGGGGCACACCCTCCGAAGTCGTGAGCCTGTAGGGGGGGAACGGTTCGATGGCCCCACACATGGACACCCCCCAGGGAGGCAGGGCTGTGGAGACAGATCCCGAGGACAGGGTGGGTGCTGGGGTCCTGGGAGGCTCCTTGGCCTGCCTGCCTCCTAGGGTGGCCTGGTGGGGGCGGGGAGGGGGCGAGGGTCTGCTCCAGGGGCTCCCTGACACCCTGTGCTGGTTCCCTCTCTCCATCCCACTGCTGGTCCCTAAAGAGAGTCTGGGGACCTCGGGGCTGATGGAAACTGCGCCCGCCCCGCCAGGGCAGAGGTCCCAAGCTGCCACCTTCCTGGTGAGGGAGTAGGGGCGTGGGGGAGGGGAGGAAGGGCATTGGACTGTGGATTAGTTGCAGTGGGTGATGAAGGAGCTGGGGCCCCTCTCTCCCTGGCCCTCCAGTGGAGGAGCTGAGAGGGGCCAGGGTGGCGCCTCCTTCCAGGGGCACCACGCTGCCTCCCGCAGGCTCCTGATTCACCTGCATGCTCTCCTCTACCCTGTGCCCCCTCGAACAGCTGAGATTTCAGATGGGGAAACTGAGGCCTGAACAGGTGCAGACACCTGTGGAAGCCTCGCAACCAGACCCTGACCTGGCCGGGTGAGCGGTGGAGACCCGGGCGTTTGGCCCATCTGGTTGACATCCGGGAAGGCGCTTATGTGGGGGTGTCCAAAGCCACCCCAGGAGGCTGGCAGTGGAGGCTCCAGGCCACCTCTGAGCCCCAGACCAGTCCTCTCTGCCCCCCCGCACTGCTTGGCCCCAGGGGACAGGCCCTTGAGGAGGGCCAACAGCCAGGTCCCTGCAGGGAGGGCCCTGCATGCCCCCTCCTAGCGCCTAAAGGAGTAGCCGGGGAGCCCGGGCTGGGGCTCTCTCTCCTTAGCCACGTGGTGTCCTCCCACAGCCTCAGTCTCCTCGTCTGTAAAATGGGCATGGTACGAGGGCCCGCCTCACCTGCGTCTGGAGCCGGTGGCCGCCCTGGTTCTGGGTGCCAGGGAGCCGGCCTGAGTGAGCAGCGTAGGCCTGCTCGCCCGGCCCACAGTTGGCCAAAGCCGTCCCTGAAAGCTGGAGGTCCCCAGCGAAGGGCACCCCGGCTCGGTGGCTGCCAGGTGAGGCATGGCAGAAAGACCGGCCACCACGTGGACACCCATGTGACCTTGGATAAGTCCCTGGTCTGGCCAGCACTTCCGCCCTCTCCTCCAGGAGCAGGGCGTCTGCCCAGCGCGCTGGCCTCCGGTGGGGCTGGTGGTAAGGCCTTGCCGGCCAACCCCAGCTGGAAGCCAGTGGCCGGGCACAGGAGGGGCCAGGGAGGTGAAGCCCCCCTTCTGTCCACCCGCAGAGCCCGGTCCTGTGCTGGCATGGGTACGGGGTCACAGAGGGCTGGGGCCCAAGGCTGCAGGTTCCCAGCTCCCAGGGGACCTCCTGGAGGAGCCAGGACAGAAACTGGGGCGGGGGTCTCAGTGGTGGGGGCCTCAGTGAGCCCAGCTGGGGGGAGGGGCCCTGCGGGCGGCTCAGAGGACCGAAGGTGGGCACAGGAGGAATTCAGGGCTGGCCCTGGGGCCACAGGGGAAGCCAGGGGCTAGGCTGCTGGAGTGGTGACTCACTGGGAAGGGAAGCTGTTATCGCTGCTCCCCGTTTCCTCGCTGCCCTGGGCAGGACCCTCGGCAGCTTCCCCATCCCTGTGGCCCTGCCCCCCAGGTGTGGCAGCTCAGGGCGCAGGGCTCAGGACCACAGTGAGGGCCAAGGCAGGCGTGTCCCTCCCCCAACCCCAAGCTCTGCACGCAGGCCCCTGGGGAGGCCGTGAACGCAGAGTCACTGACAGACAGATAGGTCCATGTCTGGAGGTAGAATAAATAAAGCGCGGGGTGCCTGGGGGCATCAGGCCAGCATCCTGGGTGGTCTAGAGCTGGGTGGGGGTGCTGCAGAGGAGGTGACGTCTGAGCTGAGACAGAGGATAGGAGGTCGGGGTGCGACAGCCCAGGCGGGAGCAAGGCCTGCAGCGGGGGACCCAGGTCACCCAGCACCGGTCCTGGAGCCCCTCTGCTGCCTGTGGGTCCCGCCCTCCCACATGCAGGGTAGAAGCCTGGGAGAGGGGTGGAGCGTCCCACACTCCCACCCCGACTCCTAGGACGGGGTCTGGCCCCCTGGGAGGCCGGGCAGTGCAGTGGCCGCCTTTCCCAGAAGCGGCCTCTCGGGTTTCAATCCATGCCAAATCCCGGAGGGCCACCTTTGTGTGCGAAGGGACGGCAGGTCTGCTTTCCTGTGGGGTGGGGGTGGGGCTGCGCTGGGCCAGTGGCCAGGGCCCAGCCCTGCCCCCATGCCACCCAGGGCTCTCAGCACCTGCTCCTCCCCAACAGGGACAGCAGGCCAGGATGCTGCTGGGAGCTGTGTTCTCAGAGGACCAGCTTCTGGCATGTGTCTGGACCGTGACAGAAGCAGCTGCCAGGCCTGGGGTGGGGTGGTTAATCCTCAGGTGACCAAGGCAGGTGCCAGCCTTACTCCTACTCTTCAGATGGGGACACTGAGACTTAGCAGGTGCCGTGACCTGGCCAGGCCCCAGGGCTCAGAAGCCGCAGAGCTGGGAAGTGCAGGCCCGCATGCCTCCACTCTGGGGCTGATCCTCGCAGGCCACCAGAATGGCTTAGTTCCGTCTCTCTGGAGACCCTGATCCAGATGGCTCTGGGTGAGAGCCTGGCAGGGGTGGTGGGAGACGGGCTACTGGGGGCGGGGATCTGGTCCCTTTCCCCACCCCCAGCTCCAGCTCCAGCTCCATTGGCCTTCTCCGTCTTTACTCCGTGGTTCTTCCTGCCTCAGGGCCTTTGCACGGACAGCCCCTCTGCCTGGAGCCACCTCCTCAGAGAGGTCCACCTTGATTCCCCCCACACACCTAGAGCAGGTGTCCCTCTATCTCTCCGCTTTCTCAGTTCCTTCATAGCGGGTGTGCCCAGAGTCAGGGGTGCAGTAGGCTCGGCGCTGAGTGACTGGGGTGGGCTGAGCGATGTGGGGGGAGGGTGACTGGAGGCGGCGAGAGGTCCCAGCCCGTCCCCGCCATCTGACCCCTCCCCATGCCCCCGCAGGGCCAGTACTGCGACATTTGCACTGCTGCTAACGGCAATAAGGCCCACCCCGCGAGCAACGCCGTCGATGGCACCGAACGCTGGTGGCAGAGCCCGCCGCTGTCCCGTGGCCTGGAGTACAACGAGGTCAACGTCACCCTGGACCTGGGCCAGGTAGAGTCCCCTCTGTGCCTGCCGCAGCCCCCACCGCCGCATTTCTGGCGCTGGGACTCCCTTCCGGGCACAAGCTGGAAGGTGCAGTCCCCTCTGAGCGAGTGCGCGGGTGCCCGCCAGGAGTCTGGGCCTGGACTGTCTGCGGGGGGGTGGGGGGGGCAGGCCCCGTCGGACAAAGGCGTGGCCGTGGGCACCTGGAGTGTGTCCTTCCCAGCTCCCTGCGGTGTACGGAAGAAGTGGGTGCTGCCCGCAGGGCCAGGGAGAGCGGGAGGCGGGGGGTCCTGCAGGCCCAGCATGGAGGCGGCCACACGCCTAGCTGCGGTGTTTGCTCGGAGGCATTCCTGCGCAGGGAGCCGGGCTCCGGCTTGCTGGGGTGGGCGGGGCCTCAGGAATGTGGAGGAGGCCCGGGAAGTGGACATTCCTGGGATACCTGTGCCAGAAGGCCACCTCAGGGTTAGGTGTTCCCGCTCCAGGCCCCGTGCAGGCAGGAGGGTGAGGCCCAGCGTTTCCCAGAGACTGAAGAGCCCCTGGGTGGACCTGCTGGGCCAGACGCGGCCCTGCTCTCTGCCCGGCCTGTGACGCGGGCCGGAGGTCCCGCTGCCGCCCCGGGTGGGGGTGGGCGTGTGGGTGAATGAGGCCAGACCTGCCTGGAGTTGGGGCTACAAGGTGGACACTGCCAGACCCTACCCTGTCGGGGCGGAGGAGGGGTCAGGTCCAGGGGCCAGAGTCCAGGCCGGCCTGCCACTGCCCCGCGTGTGACCTGGGTCGCCCGCCCTGTGCTGAGCCTCCTCCCACCGGGACCCTGCACCATCAGGGGAGAGGCTGCAAAGTGCGCCCCGTAAGCTGGCCGCAGGCCCCGTGGCAGGCTCGGGGTGCACTGTCGGGTACCGCCTGCCCCGGCCTGCGGGCCTGGCTCAGTGGCTGGGTGGGCAGTGAGGAGAGTGGGTTCAAGTCCTAACAAGTGGCCTGAAATCTCAGGGGCCCTGGCTCGGCTGTTAGCCTGTGGGAGAAGCAGCCTGAGAGACTGGGAGGGGACTCATGGGCGCCTGGCCCACAGGTCCCAGGTCTGGCCCCCGGCCCTGCCTGCCTGTCCCGGGGAGCCAGGTAGGGAGCTGCAAAGCCCATGTGACCTGGGGTCCTCCTCTCTGGTACTGCCGGTGGGGCAGTGCAGCCGCCTCCACCCAGGGTCAGTCAGAGGGAATTGTGCTGAGCTGGTGGGCTCTCACTGTGCCTGCTCCTCCCCTCCCTGCAGGCCAGGCTGGGCAGGGGGAGGGGCCAGGGCCCTGGCTGGGGGCACAGGGGCCCAGTCTCCATGGCAACCCCAGAGTGGCCTCGGAGCAGTGGGCACGGTTCGGGGCTGGTGCTGTGCCAGGGCCCTGCCCTCCAGGCTCTGTGAGCCCTGAGCCGCCGTCTCCTCACCTGGGAGCGCGGCTTTGCAGACCGGTCCTGGGCCAGGGAGGGGGTTCACCACGTGTGCGCCCTGCCTCTCCAAGCCTCAGTTTCCCCAACTGTAAAATGGCCCAAAGGGGAAAGGGGTTGGGGATGGAGACCGGTCCCCCCCGCAGTGCCTGGTCTGGGGTGGAGGAGCCCACGAGGGCAGGAAGGGAGGGCTCTGGGGGCTGGAGCGCAGGGGAGGCATTCGGAAGGGCAGGCCTGGAGCGTGTCCACCTGGGCCCTCGTGGTGGCCCTGGGGTCTGTGCCCTCAAGCCTGCCCAGACCCGGTGACAGGAGCAGCAGGAGCCCTAGGTCAGACTGGGGACATCCCCAGGGCAGGACCCTCAGAGCACGCTCCCTGGTGCGGATGAGAGACAGGCCGGGCCGGAGGGGTCTGGCTAAGCCAGCCTGGCCCAGGGGTCCTGACCCCCGACTGGGGTTCTCCCTCTTTGGGCCATCACTGGAGGTGGGGGGCAGGGCTTCCACCAGGAAGTGGGGCCGAGCGGGCAGTGGGGCTGGGCATTCCCGGTGGCGGGCTGCCAGCTGCCTTTGTTCTGGGATCTGCAGCGGATGCCTGGGGGGGGGGGGGGCAGCCAGCACTGGGCATTGGGAGGCCTTCCTGCCCCTGGGAGGGCCAAGTCCCAGCTCCATCTCACGCCTGGTGGGTGGGCCGGGCTGGCTGGGGGTGTGAACCGGCCCCTCTTTCCATGGCCACGCCGAATCCTGCTCTGATCGTCCCCATGGGGGTGGGTGTTAGACCTCTTCCTCCCCAAGTTGCAGCTGGAGAAACGGAGGCTCCAGGAGCCATGAAGGAGCCAGGACCTTGGCGCCTGACCTGCTCGTGGCACGGACCTGGGCCGGGAGCCTTCGGCCCGAGAGAGCCGTCCTTGTCTGGCCCTTGCGAGCTGCCCGCCTCAGAGCGAACTCTCCCCGGGGCGGGGGCCTGGGGGGCGTCCAGCAGGGTGAAGGTGCAGAAGGAGACTGGGCCAGCCTTGGGGGTGGGCTGGGGTGGTTGCTGGTGAGGCCAGAAGTGTGGGTTGGGGGCTAGAAATGCCAGGTGAGAGGTCGGTGCCCTCCCTGAGGGACAGGACACCAGGTGGGGGTGCCGAGGAGCAGAGGTCCGGTGAGAGTGTCCCCGGACACCTGGGGACTCAAAGCATCTGTGGGGAGGGGCTCAGACCTCGTGCGGGTGTTTGGAGAGACGTGGGGCTTGGCCCCGGCTGGCCACCTGGCCTCCTGGCCTCAGTGGCTTCCTTCTCTGTACGTGGGGAGTGATGGCACCTGGGCACTGCTTGAGGGGCTTGGCTCCTCAGCACGGGCACCCCACCCCACAGCTGCTTTGGCGGGACCCCCATTGCCAAGCGGCATGCCCTCTGAGGCTGGCAGGCTCGGGGCTCCCTGGGCCGGGCTCCCGGTCCCGGCGTGCCCACTGGCCTGGTCCCCGGAGCCCGCTGGGCGCTAGGCCATGCAGCCGGCCCCCGGCAGGGTCAGTGGGGTGATTCGAGGGGAGCGGCAGGAAGTTCGCCTGAGGCTGGCCAGGCTCTGGTTACGCATCCCAGCAGCCAGGACAGGTGTGGGGGCCGGACCGGACACGGGCCCTTGAGCCGGGCTCCCTGGGGAGGGCGGGGGGGTGCCTGGGGGGCCAGCCGGAGGCACCTCCTGTTCCGGCGCAGGCCCAGCTCTCCCCCTGAGAGTGGAAGCCTTGCTGGGGCCTCTGCTCCCAGGACATAGGGGCTCCTCGTCCCTGCCGTGTGCTGCCCGCCCCCACCACACACGCCAGCTGGGCCACCGACCTCTGCTCACTCTGGGGGCTCTCAGACACCCCTGCCACCTCACACTGGAACCCCCAGGCCCAGCCGCCCCAAAGGCTCCTGTTTTCAATCTGCTTTTAAACAACCCCACAGCGTCCGCTCACCAGAGACTAAACTGTTTGGGTTTGGGGTCCTCCTGAGGTAAACTCCACTTCCTGTGGCCTGGGGCCGACCATCTGGCCTGACCTGGGCTAGAGGGGAGGGGCGGGGTGCCCTGGGCTGAGGCCGGGCCCTGGACAGCCCCTGGAGGTCGGGGGTGGGGGGGGCCGGTCTCGGCATCCCCTCCCCGGCCGGCTTTGCTGAGGTGCTGGGTGGCGCAGGGCACGGCCCTCCACTCTAACCTGGAGCTCCCACTCACCGTCGGGGGGGCCCCCCACCCCCACCCCTTCCCTGAAAGCCCACCCACCCTGCTGCACATGCCTGTTTGTTAGGTGCCCACCTCGCAGGGTCGGGTCCCCCCAGGCCCCTGCCTGTCCTCTCCGAGTTTCTGTTTTGCTTTTCTCCGCCCAGTCTCCCCTGGAGCCAGGGCCTCCCTGCCCGTGTGGGGGCAGCCGGTGGCCATGGTCATTTACCCAGTGGGGGCCTGAGTTCACACGCCTGCTGCCCTGCCCTGCGCCCCAGCCCCACCCCTGCGGTGGCCTTTATCTCCGCCAAGGTTCCCGAGGGGTGTCTGCTGAGAGGGCCACACACAAGCTGGGGGGAGGGCCCCCGGGGACTGGGCTGGGGGTGGAGCCCCAGAAGGCCAGCCCAGCGGTCTGGGGGGGGGATCCAGGAGGCCTGGGTACCCACTGTTCACTCCGAGGGCGAGGGCCGTGGCCGGGGAGCTAGCCCGGACGCTGGGTTTGGGAGGGGCTTCCTGCCTCCACCCGGCCATAGCCTGGGACCCTGGCCCAGTCCCGGGAATCAGCACTGGGCCCTGCTTCCGGCAGGGCCAGGGCTGAGTCACCGACTGCCCGGCTCACTGTGGGTGGGGGCCAGGCTCCCTCCCCCCAAGGACAGACCTGGGTCTCCCTGGCCCTGTAATGGGCCAGCAGAAGTGGGGTGTGCTGGCCTGACTGCCTTGCACCCTGGAGTTCCCCCCCTTGGTGAGGCGGGTGCCTTGCCCGGTAGGCTGCTGGCCAGCTGTCACCCTCTGCGCCCTGCCAGGGTTTCAGGGACCCCCATCGTCCAGATCCCAGCCCCGGCCCTGTGGCTTCCCCTCCCCCACCCCCTGCCTCTGTAGCCTAAAGGGCATGTGGCATCAGGGGCCCTCTGCAGAGTCCTGACAGGGGGCTCCTGTGTCGGCTCAGCCACCCAGAGACGGTGGCATCTTCCTGAGCAAGGAGCCATCGCACCGTGAACGCCCTGACCCCTGGCCTTCGCCCCTCCGGTGTTTGTCTTCCCACTGCCCCTGAGCCCAGGGAGGGGAGGTGGCTGCCCGGGGCTCATGGCCCCTGATGCCTGGAACCCACTCGGGGCCTCCTGCGCTGGCCCTGGCCCCCGTCAGACATCGGTTATCGGGTCGGGGCACAGACACCCTCCTGGGGGGGGGCCCTGGCCCCCTGCCGTCAGGCCCGGCGTGGGGGCCGGGGGTGCGGTGACCAAGAGGCAGTTCGACTGCTGTCCTGGAGACTTGCCCGCCCCAAAATAGCCAGATTGTTAAAAATAACTCGGGAGGCTTTTGTTTGGCTTTTGCTTTTAAAAGACGTTCTTTCCTTCTGCAGAGCAGGCTGCGGAGCCTGAAAGGTCAGCCCGCGTTGGCCGCAGGGCCTGGCGGGCGGAGTGGGGGCGGGGCAGGGCCAGGGCCTGCACGGCCTGGAGCAGCACCAGGTCGGGGACAGATGGGGAGCCCTGGGTCGGTGTCCTTCCTTCCCTGCAGACTCCCCAGACTGCGTGGAGCCTTGGGGACAGATGTCCAGGGCCCCTGTGTGACAGACAGGTGACCAGGTGGACAGACAGCAGGAGGCGGGGTCTTTCTTTAAGCACCACCAGTGTGCTGGGCGTGCTCGGGAAGTTCCCATGACACCCTTGTCCTGCCTGATCGGTGTCTTTGAATCAATATTTGTGCAAGTGCCCTCGGGCCGCCGAGGCGGGAGGGGCGGCCTGGTGGCTGCTCAGGGAAAGGCGGGGGCGGGTCCCAGGGGCTCTGGGGGAGCCGGGAGTCTCCCAGGGGCCTTGGGTGGGTGCGGGCACAGAGCAGCTGGTGTCGGTGACTCACGCACACCCGGGTCCCCAGGGACTCCGGAACGCCGCAGGGTTGGCCAAGGTGCCAGCTGGGTGCCGGGTCCCTCCCCCAGCCGAAGGCCCGGTAATGACCTCAGAGCCTGGACACTGGTGAATAGGCTACCCCACCCACCCCGGGGAAAAACCACTCAGCTTGACGTGGGCCTTCGGGAAGGGCGTGGACGAAGGGCAGGCCTGTCTCTGGGGCCTGGGACGCTGCTCCCACTGGTTCTCCGAGCAGCCTGCACATCCTGAGGGCTGGGCCTCGAGGGGTCACTGTCCCTCCATGGGGTCACCATGTCGGCCTCAGGCTGACAAGGGCTGGGGAAGGACGGTGGGTCCCAGGCGGCCCTGGAGGGGACCCCTTCTCTGCCTCAGCTGGTCTGGAGCAGAGGTCCAGACCAGTGGACGCCCAAAGGGGCCTGCTCCCCGGGTGGCCAGGGCCCCGCTGAGGGTGCATGCGGTGGCCAAAAGCATGACATCACCCTGGAGGTCTGTGCACAGTTCAGAGCCCACAGGGCTGCCCCCGCGAGCAGGCCCCCGCGAGCAGGCCCCGGGTAAGGGTGGGCTGGGCCCCTCATCACAGGCCCTGGCTGGGGGATGAGGGGGACACCCCCTACATGTGGCGTGTTCACCAGTGTGTCTGGGCCTCCCACTCAGGAGTGCGAGGGGGGGTGACTGTGTCCCCCCATCCCCTGCCCAGGTCTCCTTGGAGCCCAAATCCCTTGCACAGAGCCCAGCCTGGACGACGGCCCTTGGCTTTGGAAACAAGGGGAGGGGCTTACTTGCCGGGGAGCTAGCTGCCCCGGAGCCACATCCTTCCCTGTGGGAGGCCCAGCCCGGGGTGGGCACTCCTGGGGGTCTCGGGGGCGGAGCCTGCCCTCTGGCTGCCGCCTCGAGGCCTCGGGCAGAACCGGAGGGCAGAACCGGAGCGTCTGAGCCCGTGCTGTTCCCAGGCCCCAGAGCACTTTTCCGGGGTCGTGGCCAGCTGGGTCAGGTGTTCCATACACTGACACGGGGACCCCACCTCGTGCTTCATCCCTGGGGCATTGGATGAGGCCCCCCATTTTCCAGCCTGTCTCCTCTGTCGGGGTTGCATCGGCTCCAGGGCCCTTGCACCTGAGGCCTCATGGCTAGGGCGGGTCCGAGAATGGACAGGCAGGTTCAGAGGTGGCTCTGAGAACAGTAGGGGTGACCAGGTGAACCCTGGGGGCCCTGTCCCAGGAGGGGGTGTCGCCTGCCAGGTGGGCCAGGAGGCCAGGCCTATTGGGAGTGAGGGGCCGTGACTGGCCACGTGACTCCTGGGGGATGAGCTCCTGAGTCCTGCTTGCCCAACCCCTCTGCCCAGGACCTGCAGACAGTACTGGGCCCAGGGCCAGGGCACTCGGGCCCAGGCAGGGGACCCTCGGAAACGGCGGTGTCCGGGTGGGCTTCAGCAACCACAGGCTGGCCAGCTAGCCCTCTCCCAGGGCATGTCTGGGCCCAGAGGAGAGCCGCGTGCGGGAGAAGGCAGCCTGTGCCACGGGGTGGGGCACCCTCCAGGCACCAGGAGCCTCACCTGCTCCCCGCTGCAGGTCTTCCACGTGGCCTATGTGCTCATCAAGTTCGCCAATTCCCCCCGGCCAGACCTCTGGGTGCTGGAGCGCTCCACCGACTTCGGCCAAACCTACCAGCCGTGGCAGTACTTCGCCTGTGAGTCTCCGGGGCCAGGGGTGGGCCGGCGTGTCCCAGGGTGGCTACGTTGCCCTGCTCCGTCACACTCGGCTTCTGCGAGGGCCGGACTGCCAGGGCGCGTCACCCCAAGGAGTGAGCGACTCCTGTCCCCAGCATGGGGCCTGTCTGGATCCCGGGGCAGGTGGCGCCCAGAGCCCTGGTGCTTCCTCGTGGCTCCCTGTGGCCTGGCTTCACGCTCGGCAGCTCCTGAGGTGACAGAGGCAGCTGCTCGGCCTCACCTCCCACTGGTTCCCACAGCCTCCAGGAGGGACTGCCTGGAGCGGTTCGGGGTGCGGACTCTGGAGCGCATCTCGACGGACAGCGACGTCATCTGCAGCACCGAGTACTCCCGGATCGTGCCCCTGGAGAACGGCGAGGTGGGCTGGCTGATACTGGGTGGCCGGCCCGGGGCGGGGGCCGCCCGGTGCAGGCCTGACTCTCGTCCCGTCTGCAGATCGTGGTGTCCCTGGTGAACGGTCGCCCGGGGGCCAAGAACTTCTCCTACTCGCCCCTGCTGCGCGACTTCACCAAAGCAACCAACATCCGCCTGCGCTTCCTGCGCACGAACACGCTGCTGGGCCACCTCATGGGCAAGGCGCTGCGGGACCCCACCGTCACCCGCCGGGTGAGTGCCAGCCCAGGCGTGGGGCGGGCCGGGTCGCACGGGCAGGGGGCGGGGGCAGCGGGGCTGGTGCAGGCGGCCGGGGCACTCACAGCCGGGCTGCAGTACTATTACAGCATCAAGGACATCAGCATCGGTGGCCGCTGCGTCTGCCATGGCCACGCGGACGTCTGCGACGCCAAGGACCCCACAGACCCCTTCAGGTGAGACCCGAGGCTTCCTGCCCACCCCGGTGGAGGTGCCCGGCTCCACGGCCTTGGTCCGGTGGCCACCACCCCAAGGCCTCAGTTTCCCCAAGTGCATGGTGAGGTGGAGGGGCAGCACCCTGTGCCCTGCGGCCAGCGGAGGCAGGCTCTTGTTCAGATCCTGAGCCCAGGAGTCACTGAGTGAGACGGTCGGCCTGAGGCCGCATGTCCCTGCCATCTGGGCTGGGTGCTGTGCCCAGCCTGACCTTCGCCCCCCACCACGGACAGGACCCAGGCCCCGGGTGGGGAGCTGAGGCGCAGGCAGCAACCCCGGGCCCAGAGCCTGGGTGTCAGCAGGTGATATGGGCCCCGCACCTTCCTTGCCCCCCGCAGCCCCCACGCCATGCGCTTGGGTGCGGGGGCTGCTCTGTGCCTTCTGCTGGGGCTTTATTGCTTTGTCTGCACCCCAACTTTTATGGGGGGTGAGTCAAGCCCAGACAGCACAGAGGCCAACCCCAAACCTGTCCACGGAGGCCGATGGCCCCGAAGTGGGGTGGACCGCAGTCACACTCGCTGGAGGTTCTCAGCAGCCCTGGGGGGCTCATGCCTGCGGAGCTCCGGGAAATGGAGTGCGGAGTGAAACGTGGTGTGGGCTGGGAGGGGCGCCCGCTGGGCAGGGGGTTGGTCTGGGAGGGGCCATGGGTCTGCCCCGGCCTGCCAGGGCGATGCCGGAGCTTGGGCGTGGGCGAGCTCAGCTCGCCCCGAGGGGCCCAGGCTCCAGCACCCAGCACCCAGAGTCCCCACACGGCGGCCCGCCCACCCTCCTGCCCAGCTCCGCGCGCCCACCCTCCCTGCCTCGGACCAGCATGGGGCGCGGTCCTTGCTGCCCTGTCCCACATGCTCCGGCTGCTCTGACAAGCCCCACGGAGGTGGTACCTCTCCGCGTCCCCGCAGAGCGGGCGGGGGGGGCGGGGCCAGCCCTGGGCTCCTTTACAGGGACACGAATCCCATTAACACAGCTCTGCCCTCCTGATCTAATCACCCCCCCAGAGACCCCAGAGGCCGCCACTGGGGGGTCAGGTTCCGCAGGTGACTCTGGGGGGAAAAAACCATCAGCGGTGACTGGTGAGTCCCCTGGATGTCTGTCCCTAGTTCTGTCCGCCACCGTCCAAAAGGGCTGTTTTGGCCTCACTCTTGGGTGAGCCGTTTGCCGGCCGCCAGTTTCCAGTCCAAGGCCGTGTCTCTGGACGCTTCGGAGACGGCCACTCATGGTCTCTTGGCGTCTCTGGTCGCCCGGCGTCTGCTGGAAGTTTCCACATTGTCTTCTGGGTGCTCCGTTGTGTCGAAGGCGGACGTGTTTCTCTGGCTCAGGGCCCCGCTTTTTGAACCTGAGGCTCTCACCCCCCAGGACCGCCCCTGGCCGCCCGCACGCCGCCTGTCTGTCCCCTCATCTGTCCCGGTTCTCTTGCCGGAATCCGGCTGTGCACTCCTCTGTCTTGAAACGGGGACCCCACCTCTGTCTTCCGGATTGTCCTTCCGCTCAGAGTCTCCCCTCTGCTGCCACGGGGCCCACCCATCGAGTCTTAAACGCAATTGTTTCATTTTTTGTTTATAGACGTTCTGTGGGTTCTTTTGATCGCATCTGCCTACTTTTTTATAGCATTCCTTTTCTTTTTAATGAAGTTTTAGATTCCTTAGCTTGTGATATTTAAATGTGCTTATTGCATGGTTTCTACCCGATTGTGGCATCCCTGGGGGTGGCGGCCCTGGTGGCCGCCGTGGCTGACGCTGCTCGTCCATGTGGCGCCCGGGTGCCCCGGGTCGGGACGAAGCCAGCGCAGTGGCTCTGCGAGGACCTTTGCCAAACTCGCCAGGGTGCCCCCGCCGGGCACCACCCGAGCGTGGATGTCTGAGTTTAGAGGTGCCCTAACTGTGTTGATTGCTGAAAAATCCAACAGCAGCTACAGCCCCAGGTTCCACCTCCAAGGCAGATGGGCTGCCCAGGGCTGCCCCTGACACCCTCCCCTGGAGGGCCCCCAGTGTCTCTGGACGCTGAGGGACAGCAGTGCTCACTTCCGAGGCCCCGGGACTGGAGACCTCTCGACTGGCCCTGGGGTCAGGCACAGCGCTGGCCTGGCCCCGGGACACTCGTCCTGGCATAGGGCCCCCTCCCACCCCCGCCTAGGCTGACATGTGGTCTCTGCCGCTGTGGGGCTTCGGCGCGGGTGTCTGGGCAGTAGTTGGCTGCGACCTTAGTTCCCAGCTGCGGCCAGCTGTCCCCCTGCCTGCTGAGCCAACAGGAGGTGCTGTCCAGGACAGCAGGCAGGGGACAGCCGTCCGATGGGTGTCCACCCTTGGCTGGAAGACGGAACAGTCCTTGGCCACCTGCCCCTGGGGAGGTGCCCTGGACACGGGGGCGGGGCATCTGGCTGAGCTCAGGGCTGCCACTGGGTGAGGCCCCGGGCTCCCTGCTCCCGGCTGACCCACGGGCAGGGCCACCGCCGGGCCACTCAGCGCCCTGCCCTGTGCCCCCAGCCTGCAGTGCGCCTGCCAACACAACACCTGTGGGGCCGCCTGCGAGCGCTGCTGCCGCGGCTTCAACCAGCGGCCATGGGAGCCGGCGACGCCCAGCAGCGCCAACGAGTGCCAGGGTGAGCACCCCCGTGCCCCCCGCTCGCACGCGCGCACGCAGTGCTCAAGGGCACGCACAACCGGCTGCTCACACTCATGTGCACACATGCACGTGGGTGGCACATTCTGCCACCCGAGCCAGGTCACACCTGGGGTCGTCTGTGGGAGGCGGGCAGGGGGTCCCCAGCCAGGCGGGGCGCCGGGGGCGCCTGCTGACCGCCGGACGCCTGCCCTTCCTTCCAGCCTGCCACTGCCACGGCCATGCAGACGACTGCTACTATGACCCCGCGGTGGACCGGCACGACGCCAGCCAGGGCCCGGGCAGCGTCTACCGAGGCGGGGGCGTGTGCATCGACTGCCAGGTGGGCCGGCTCGGCCCGGGCACGCTGGGGCTGGGTGGGGCCGGGGGTGCTATGCGGTGACTCGGGGGGCGTGGTCTGGGGGGCCCTGCCGGGACTCAGTAGTCCTGCACCCTTCCCCCAGCACCACACCACTGGCATCAACTGTGAGCTCTGCTTGCCTGGCTTCTACCGCTCCCCAGACCACCCCCTGGACTCTCCCCACACCTGCCTTCGTGAGTGGGGCCGACCAGGGCGGGGCGCCCTGGGCGCAGGGCTGACCAGGAGCAGGGGCCGCAGTGGTCAGGGTGTCCCGGGACCTCCAGCCCCCTCCATCCTGGGGCCCACCCATTGCTCGGGAAGCCAGGGCCGTGGCACTCCCCCCACCACCCAGACAGAAGAGGCGGAGACGCCTGCCAGGGCCTGGCAGCCTGGGCTGGAGGTCTCAGGACTCCCCGCCCCCAGGCTGCGACTGCGAGTCGGAGTTCATGGACGGGACATGCGAGGACCTGACCGGCCGCTGCTACTGCCGGCGCAACTTTACAGGGGAGCGGTGCGAGGCGTGTGCCGCGGGCTTCACCGGCTTCCCGCACTGCCACCGTGAGGCACTGGCCGGGGGCAGGGCGGGGGCCCTCCTGTTCTGCCCACCTCCCCACGGGCCCCCCCTGCTGACGGACATGTCTCCTCCCCCAGCTGTGGCCACCGCCCACAACAGCAGCAGCGGGGCGCAGACGCTGCCAGCTGGACAGATCGTGAGTGAGTGAGCTCAGCGTCCCCTGGAGCAGCGGGGCAGGAGGGGGCCACGTGGGGGCCCGCCAGAGAGGCAGGATTTTCATTTTGGTCCTTTGCATGTTATGCAAACAAAACATATTCACACTAGAAAACCGTCAAAAAACCCAGGCGAGCGAAGGGTTGCAGGAGGCAGCTCCCCAGCGTCCCCCCCCACCCCCACAAACAACCCCTCTTCCTGCGGCCAGGCCCCTCGCGTGGACCTGCGCCTTCGGCTTTTACGCACCCAGGTGTGTCTCATGATCATGTCTCCCACCCGCCACCCCCCTGTAAACATGTCATTTCTTGTCCTGCGTGCACAGGAAGATGGAGCATTTACTTAACCAACTCCCAATTGCTGGAAATTTAGGTTCTTTCCAATTTTCTTTTTTTAAGTCATGCTTGGATAAACATCCTTGCTGCTCAAGCTTCCCATAAATTCTTAGGCCTTGAGGGGAAAGATTTCCCCGAGGGATGGCGCTCCCTTCCCAGGATCGAGGGCACGGGCCGGGACCCTCGGGCTGCGGCCACCCCCTGGCTCCCAGAATGAACCCCCCACCCCACTGTCGCCTGTCACTCACTAAATCAAGTCACTGTTTTCAGGACACAGCAAGGTTCTTCACTGCCAGCCTGGCTGTCCTCCCCTCTGGGAAGGAGACACACTCCTCCTCCTGAGTCTTGCCGGAACGGCGGGCTGTCTTTTGGTCAACAGCTTGTCACAGAGCCATCGGCAGGTGTCCTGGCTGTTGTAACTGACAGCGCTGCCCCGCACACGGGGCGCGGTCTCTTCCCATTCATGCTTTCCTTTCCTTTGGATGTTTGCTCAGCAGCGGAATCACTGGGTCGCAAGGCAGTTCCATGGTTAATTTGGGGGGGACCCTCCACACTGCTTCCCACCGGGGCTGCCCCCGTCTTCTGCCTTCCCACGAGCGGGCGTGAGGGTCCCCTTCCCTCCGCTCCCCGGCCAGCGCTTGATGTGTGTTGGCTTACCGATGAAGGCCATTCCGATATCTGGTTGTGGTTTTCATGTGCGTCTCTCTCTCTCTGGTGATCAGTGACGCTGAGCATCCTTCCATGTGTCCGTTGGCTGTCTGCGTGTCCTCTTTGGAGAAGTGTCTGATCGGGTTCTCTATGCATTTTTTAATTGGGTTCTTATTTTCTTTATGTTGAGTGGTATGAGTTCTTTATGTGTTTTGGATATCAGGCCCGTATTGACTGTACCACGCGCACCCGTCTCCCCCAATTCCGGGGGCCCCCGTGCGAGTGGCATGTTTCCGTCTCTCCCGCGGCCTTCGTGTCAGTGTTGGTGATTCACATTTGCTTCATGAGCCGTTGGTGTCATTTTGGGTTTTTAAATGTAATGGCACAAAGTCGTACACAGCATTCTGTCCTAACTTCTAAATTTCCTTTCAATCCTGTTATTTCCTGCTTTTATTCTCTTTCTTTTCTTCCTTCATCAGACCTAACAGATGTGCATTGAATTTACTAGTATTTTCCAAGTGCGGCCCAAGGTTGTAGTGCGAGGCTGCTGGAGCTTTTCTCCACTTTGCACAGGGCAAAGAGTTTGCGTCCTCACATAGACATTTTTGAACTAATTTCTTTAACTACTTCTATCGTGTGGTTTATCACTGTTTTTGAGAGTTTCTTGAATTACTTACTCTTTTTGGTCTCCCTTCGTCAACAACAAACAGGTTTAAAGCAATGGTTCTCAGGCAGAGGGGATTTGGCTCTGCAGGAAAGTGTTTAAAATGTCTTTTGGGTGGTAATGACAGAGGTGCTCTCGGCACCCAGTGGGTGGAGGGAGGCCAGGGATGTGCTAAACGTCCCTCAGCGCACAAGACAGCCCCTCCCTCCCATATTGCCCAGCCCAGAACATCGGAGATGCGAGGCTGTGGGGCCAAGCTGGGGCTATGACTCTGCCCCAGAGGGCGGCTTTGGCCAGTCGTGTCCCGCGGGTTGCTTGTTGGGTTCTCGCTCCTGCTTTCCCTCCGTAGCTGGCCATGTCAGTTTTTATTTTCTTTCGACCCGAGTTCTTCAGAAGCATGTTTGTCTTCAATTGTCATTCTTGGTGGTTTGATTTCCTTTCAGCCCTTCTGTTGTTGGTTCAGCCCACGTTTTTCTGCGTCACGGTCAGATTCAGTGACCTGACAGTTTCTGGGTTCTGTCTTGAGCACGCAGTGCTTTTGCTTCTCGCCCATGGAGGCTGATCTGTGAACACCTGGCAGGAGTGTGCTCTCCGTGGGGGACAGATTTCTGTGGGCACACCTGTTCAAGCACACCTGTCAACTATACTGTTTAAAGCCACTCCGTCCTTGCTTAGTTTTTGTCACCTCCTGAAGACAGTGGATTCAGTCTTTCTCTCTAGGACTGTGGTTTTGCCAAACTCGCAGTTTTGATCGATTAGCTTTCTGCACCTCAAGATCCTCTTTATCCAGCTCTTAGGGACTGGGGTTTGTTGCTTCTCTTGGGCAGGGCAAGTCCATGTTCTCAGCACTCATTCCCTTTGTCCCCATTAACACTCCTGGCCTTGGGGTTGCGTCCCCTCTCTCCACACGCACCCTCTCTGCATCTGCACCGGACACTGTCCCTTCGTGCAGCTCTGCTCCCTGTCCCAGTCCTCAGAGTAAGGGGCATCCTTTCAAGAGGATGTGAGCAGATTTTCCTTTCAGAGTTGAACTGGTGCCTTGGGGCTTCATCTCGGGAACAGAGATATGGCCTGGTCCAGAGTGGTGGCCGCCATCGGCAGGGACTGCTGTCCCCACCAGGCCATTTTGTCCTTCCCGCTAGTGTCCCCTCTCCTGCCTGTTGCTGGGTTGAGCCACCAAATGTATTTTGGTTTTGGTCGGTGCGTCTATGTTTCCTCCTATGAGGGTTTCTAGTTCTGGTCTGTGGTGACGCTTGGATTTTGGACAAACATCAAACTGTTACTTTCTCTCAGTGACAAAAACTAACTGGTCCTTATTGCCCTCCTAATGCACAGGTTAAGACTTCAGCACAATTTTTCTCCCTTCTTCCCACCCCCCCCGAGTCATTTATAAAGACTGAGGTTTTCTTTTCACCATGTGTGATTCTGCGTTTGCGGTTTTTCTGGCTGCATGCACACCCGTGTGGACATGGCGTCCACGGCGTGAACGACCAAGTGCACATGTGTTCAGTTGCCGTCATTCCGCCACACGCCACTGTCCTCCCGGAACGTCGGATTTCCCTCCTTGGGACCTGTATTGTCATTCCTTGGCTCCATTTTAAATTAAAAAACATTTCCAGGCACACGCAGCCTACAATGTCACGTGCAGTGCAGTGGTCAGACGTTTGTGCGCCTTCCCAGGTGACTTCCTGCAGATCTGGTGCCCACTGGGTGTTCACTGTCGTGCCGAGTGAAAGTGCCAGGGGAGGCCAGCAGTGGGGGGGCCGGGTCTGCAGGGCCCCTGAGCCTCCCTCCCGCCCCCACCAACAGACTGTGACTGCAATGCCGCCGGGACCCAGGACAACGCCTGCCAGCGGGACGCGCGGGTGGGACGCTGCCTCTGCAAACCCAGCTTCCAGGGCGACCACTGCGAGCTCTGCGCCCCGGGCTTCCACGGCCCGGACTGCCAGCGTGAGTCCAGCCCCGACCCTGTCCCCACGGACGCGGGCAGCTGGCCCCACTCTGACCATGGTGGCCGCCCTCCTGCAGCGTGCCAGTGTTCCAGCCCCGGAGTGCTGCACAGTGACTGTGACCGAGACTCGGGCCAGTGCACCTGCCGGGCAGGCTTCAAGGGGGCCGCGTGCGACCGCTGCGCCCCTGGCTACTTCCACTTCCCCCTCTGCCAGCGTGAGCGAGGCGTCCCCAGTGGGCATGGGGGGGCCTGGGTCCGGGGCCCCGTCTGCCCCGCTCAGTGCCCCCATGCGCCTCTCCGCCCGCAGTGTGCGGCTGCAGTCCTGCGGGGACCCTGCCCACGGGCTGCGACGAGGCTGGCCGCTGCCCCTGCCGGCCCGAGTTCGACGGCCCCCACTGTGACCGCTGTCGCCCGGGCCACCATGGCTACCCTGACTGCCGCGGTGAGCAGCAGGCCGGGGCCGGGGGAGGTGGGGGGCAGGCACAGCATCGTGGAGCCTGGGGCCTGACCCCGTGTCCCTTGCAGCCTGCAACTGCGACCCCCACGGGGCCCTGGACCAGCTCTGTGGTGCAGGTGGGTCCTGCCGCTGCCGCCCTGGCTACGCCGGCGCCGCCTGCCAGGAGTGCGGCCCCGGTTTCCACGGCTTCCCTGCCTGTGCCCGTGAGTGTCCCATGGGGGGCAGGGCGGGCAGGCGGGCACGTACCGTCCACCTCGTGCCCACACCGCCCTCCTCCCCCAGCCTGCCACTGCTCGGCGGAAGGCTCCTTGCACGCCGTCTGCAACCCTCGCAGCGGGCAGTGCAGCTGCCAGCCCCGCGTGACGGGGCTGCGGTGCGACGCCTGCGAGCCCGGCACCTACGACTTCCCCGCGTGCGAAGGTGAGGCTGGTGCGGGCTCCGTGTGGCTTGTGCCCATGCATGTGTCCATGCGCACATTCTCGCGTGTGTTCACGTGAGGTCCGTGTGCTGTGCGTGTGCATCCATGCACCTCAGGAGTGTCCACACACAGCTCCACGTGGTGGCTCCTGGACATGTGTGCATGTGCTGTGTGCGTGGGTGTGCTCACGTGGCCGTGCACACGGTGTGTGTTCGTGTGCCGTGTGTGGTTGTTGCATGTCCCTGACCGTGTGCGGGGGATGGGGGGGAGGGAGGGATGCCCTCCCAGCGTGGGGACCAGAGCATGGAGGTGCACGTCTTCACACGTGTGGGAGCCGTGGGTCCTGGCCAGGCCTGGGGCGGTGCCTGGCCATCAGGATCAAAGACCAAGGAATGACTGTGGCCGGGGGTCTCTCCATAGCCGGCTCCTGCCACCCTGCTGGCCTGGCCCCAGGCGACCACATCCTTCCTGAGGTGAGCCCCGGTCAGCCCTCAGTGGGGTTGAGGCCATTGCGTCCCTCACTAATGGGTTGCTATGGCAGCCTCCAGGCTCATTTGTTCCCCTGCTGGTCCTCTACCCCCACTCCAGGGGCACCCCTGGGCCGGCGCAGGGTGAGGGCTCCAGGGCTGCGGGCTCGTGGAGAGGAGGGTGGGGGGCCACTCTGACCCTCCGTCTCATCCTCCCCCGGGCACAGGCCCCCTGCAAGTGCCGGGCTCACGTGGAGGGGCCGAGCTGTGATCGCTGCAAACCCGGGTTCTGGGGGCTGAGCCCTGGCAACCCCGAGGGCTGTACTCGTGAGTTGTCCCGGAGCGGGTGGTGGAGGCGGGGGAGACGCCCAGGGGAGCGGAGGTGAGGGCCGCCCCCTCCGGACTCTCAGGCCTGCTCCCCGCCCCCCCTCCCACCCCCCAGGCTGCAGCTGCGACCCCAGAGGCACACTGGGTGGGGCCGCCCAGTGCCAGCGGGTGAGTCTGAAGGCCACGGTGCTGGGGGCCATAGGACAGACACAGGGGGATCCCCACCCACCTAACCCCACCTTCTCCCGATCCCTAGGGCAATGGTCAGTGCTTCTGCAAGCCTCACGTGTGCGGCCAGGCCTGCGCAGCTTGCAAGGACGGCTTCTTCGGGCTGGACCGGGCCGACTACTTCGGCTGCCGCAGTGAGTGCCCCCTGCTGGGCCCTGGGGCTGTGTCCTGGGGAAGGCCAAGCCCAGGGAGGGACAGACGCGTCTCAGGTCACTGGCGGGACCTGGGCACAGACAGGGTTCTCCCCTCAGACGTCCTCCACTCAGTCCTGCGCCTGCAGGCCTCACGGATCAACCCCCTTGCCCCTGAGCCTGGACTCGGGACCTCCCTCGTCCAGAGTGCCAGGCAGCGCCTCAGCCCGGTTGCCATGACAAGGCGGACGGAGCCCGGTGAGCGCGGAGCGGGGACCTGAGCGGGGCAGGGCAGCAGTGCTGACTTTGCCTCGTGCTCCCCTCCCCCCACGCAGGCTGCCGGTGTGACGTTGGCGGCGCGCTGGGCCAGGGCTGTGAGCCAAGAACAGGCGCCTGCCGATGCCGCCCCAACACCCGCGGCCCTACCTGCAGCGAGTGAGTGACGGCTCCGCCTGGGCTGGGGGCCGGAGGGCCGGGGGAGGTGGCTCGTCCACTGGGCTTGTCCCTGGGGCCGTGGGGGCTGTGCAGGCCAGTGCCTGCCCCGCCCAGACGCGCCACTGCCGTGGCCAGGCCGACGCAAAACCACTACCTCCCCAATCTGCACCACCTGCGCCTGGAGCTGGAGGAGGCGGCCACGCCAGAGGGCCACGCCGTGCGCTTCGGCTTCAACCCCTTGGAGTTCGAGAACTTCAGCTGGCGCGGCTACGCGCAGATGGCGCCCATCCAGGTGGGCCCGGGGCTGCCGTTCCCCGGGCGCCACGGGCTGTGCCCCAGGGGGGTGGGCAGGCCGCTGAAGCCCCAGGACTGGGCTGGGAATGGCCTGGGAGGGGTGACTCCGATGTTCCACTCCCCACCCCCAGCCCAGGATTGTGGCCAGGCTGACCGTGACCTCCCCTGACCTCTTCTGGCTCGTCTTCCGCTACGTCAACCGCGGGTCCACCGGCGTGAGTGGGCGCGTCTCTGTGCAGGAGGACAGCAAGTTTGCCACCTGTGCCAACTGTGAGTGCCTCGGGCGGCACACCGTGCCCCCGCCTCCTGCACCCACTCACACCTGCATCCCACCGAGTCCCCTACCCCACCCAGGCCCATGTGTGGGTGGGGAGCCAGGCTGTGGCGCCGGCCCTGGGGAGCGGGGCCTGGGGCCCGTGGGCCGTGTCCAGTCTCACCGCCCCACCCCTCCCCTCCCAGGCACAGAGCAGAGCCAGCCAGTGGTCTTCCCGCCCAGCACAGAGCCCGCCTTCGTCACTGTGCCTCAGAGGGGCTTCGGGGAGCCCTTCGTGCTGAACCCTGGCACCTGGGCCCTGCTCGTGGAGGCTGAGGGAGTGCTCCTGGTGAGGCGGGGGCTCGAGGGCTCGGGGGGGTAGGTGGGACCCAGGAGGGGCTGCACATGGACCTCCCGCCCTCCCGCCTCCAGGACTACGTGGCCCTGCTGCCCAGCGTCTACTACGAGGCGGCCCTGCTGCAGCTGCGGACGACGGAGGCCTGCACCTTCCGGCCCGCCACCCCGGGCTCCGGGGAGAAGTGAGGGCCGCCCTACAGGGGGCTGGGGGCTGGCCCTCCCTGTGCTCAGGCCAAGGCCGGTGCTGACTCAGACCGTGTCCCACCCACAGCTGCCTCCTGTACGCCCACCTGCCCCTGGACGGCTTCCCCTCAGCCCCTGGGCCCGGGGCCCTGTGCCTGCAGGACAACAGCCTTCCCCGGCCCTGCCCGACCAAGCAGCTCAGCCCCGTGCACCCCCCGCTGGTCCTCTGCCAGGGCAGCGATGTGCGTGTCTGGGGGCCAAGACCCGGGGGGAGGCGTGCCCTTGGCCTGGGGGACGGGACATAGGTGCAGGGCAGGAGGGACTCGGGCAAGGGTCTGGCATCGGCAGCCAGAACACCCTCGGGGCCTCATCCGCCGCCCCGGCCCTTCGGCTCCTCGAGATGCTGTGTGGTTCCCGCCGAAGGCTCAGCCTGGGGCCGTGGGTGGGCGGGGGAGGCCGGAGGGTGAGCAGCGGCAGTGTCCTGTGGGGAGGACCCCTGGCAACGTCCAGAAGTGTCCAGTTCTCCCAGCGGGCCTCTGATTGCCCTGTCCCCCCAGGTGGACGTCCAGCTGCAGGTGGCGGTGCCGCGGCCAGGCCGCTACGCCCTGGTGGTGCAGTATGCCAACGAGGCAGCCCACCAGGAGCTGGGTGTGGCTGTGCACACCCCCCGGCAGCCCCCCCAGCAGGGGGTGCTCACCCTGCACCCCTGCCTGTACAGGTGCGGACAGGGGGTGGGAGGGCTCGAGGCCGGGGGGGGGGTTCGAGCCCCGGGGTCACCCGGCTGCTGACGACCCTGCCCCCCCAGCACGCTGTGCCGGGGAGCTGCTCTGGACCCCCAGCACCTCCCGGCAGTCTTTCACTTGAACACAGACGCCAGCATCCGACTCACCGCCGAGCAGGCGCACTTCTTCCTGGTAAGGCCCTGACCCCGGAGCTCTCGCCTGCGCTGGCCCCAGGACCCCCGGGGGGCCAGATCTTTCCGATTTTAAACACACATAACAAGCAGGGAGAAGAGTGTTAAGGAGCCCAGGTCCCTATCACCAGGGCCAGGTCAGCTTGTGCCCTGTCCTGGTTCCTCCAGAGCCCCTTACCTGCAGGCTTTTCTCTTTTCCTCTGGGCACAAAATGCCTCTCTATTTACTAGTAGCGCCCACGGCCACATACGGGCACACTTAAGTCCCTGAGTAAGAGTGGGAAGAGATGCCGACCTTAACAAAAGCCTGTTTGGGGCATAATTCACCAAAACCAACCTCTCTCGAGTGGGGAGGGTCCTCTTCGCTGGCCGTCCTGTGCTGGGAACGGGCTCCCGCACCAACCGGCAGAGGGGCCTCGGTGTCGCGCGCAGGGCGCGGGCCGGACACCAGTGGGGACAGTCACACCTGCACCTCCGCGCCCACGCCCGGCCCTCTGCTCACACAGCACAGCGTCACCCTGGTGCCCGTGGAGACGTTCAGCCTGGAGTTCGTGGAGCCTCAGGTCCACTGCGTCAGCAGCCACGGGGCCTTCAGCCCCAGCAGGTAGTGGGCTGGGGGGCGGTGGAGCGGCCAGCGGGCACGCCGGCCGGGACGGGGGCTCACCCCTGTGCTCCCCGCAGTGCCGCCTGCCTGCCGTCCCGCTTCCCGAAGCCGCCGCAGCCCATTGTCCTCCGGGACTGCCAGGTGCTGCCGCTGCCGCCTGGCCTCCCACTGACCCTCTCGCAGGAGCTCACGCCAGGCACCCCCCCGCCCGGGCCCCAGCCGCGGCCCCCCACCGCTGCAGACCCTGATGCGGAGCCCACCTTGCTGCGGCACCCCCAGGTGAGAGCCTAGGCCCGGGGGCAGGGATGCGGGCGGGCAGGACTTACAGGGGGCCCCCAGCATCCCCGCTCCTCTGCCTGCTCACAGTGCCTCTCCCTGCAGGGAACGGTGGTCTTCGCCACCCACGTGCCCACCTTGGGCCGCTATGCCTTCCTGCTGCATGGCTACCAGCCCGCCCACCCCACCTTCACAGTGGAGGTCCTCATCAACGGGGGCCGCGTCTGGCAGGGTGAGTGGCTGCGGCGGGCGGTGGGGGCACAGCTCCGGACTGGGAGCCCGATGGGGGTCTCACTCACACGGCCCTATCCTGTGGTCGCCGCCACATGACACAGACAGATGATGTGCCGGTTCTGTGGCTCACGTGGCCCGTGGCCCTGGCTGTGAGTGACAGGCCCACACCCCCCTCCTGCCGTCAGTTCTCCAACGAGGTGCCCCAGGGCCCACCCAGTGTCCCGTGCCGCCAGCCCCGCCTCCCGGGCCCCTTCCCAGACTCCGCTCCTCACACCCGTTCCACGGATTAGGGGTCACTCGTCACACATGGGTGATTGAGGCGTCACCACAGGTCGCTGGTTGATGGCAACGTGTTCCTACATGTCTTTCTATTTTGTTCTCACTCGGCCAAGCCCAGGGGTCACGCTGGCTCACAGGGTACGGGGCTCAGTCCTCACCCCGCTGACCCCAAGGTGGCCCCCAGCCCAGGAAGAGGCCATGGGCCAGGGTGGTCCGTGGCGGGGGAAGGTGACCTGCCTTCCTTCCCCCTCCAGGCCACGCCAACGCCACCTTCTGCCCGCATGCCTACGGCTGCCGTGTCCTGGTGGTGTGTGAGGGCCAGACCGTCCTGGACGTGACTGACAGCGAGCTTACCGTGACAGTGCGTGTGCCCAAGGGCCGGTGGCTCTGGCTGGTGAGTCCTGAGGCTGGTGTCCCTGCCTGTGGACATCCCAAACCTGTCCAGGGACCAGCCGTCCCCACGCCTGTCACACGGCCCGCGGTCACTCAGCCACGGTGTGTCCCCCGCCTGCACCCGTGCTGGGTGCCGGGAGCAGTGACCTCTGGGGACCTCCAGGGCCAGCACGAGACTCCGCAGGGGGCACTAATCCCCCAGAGCCCTGCCAGTCAGGGTGGTCTTCCTGGGGCGGGCAGGGTCTGCAGGGGTAGAGAGGGAGGGCTCCTGGCAGAAGGTGTTGCCTCCTCCCTCTCCCCAAGCTCCCCGGGGGCCGTGGAGGCCGGCCGCCCACCAAGCAGCCCATGCGGGATCCAGACCCTGCCGGCCTTGCCGGGACCCGGAGCCCGGGGCCCAGGGTGATGCCAACCCTGTCTTAGCTGCCCAGCCAGATGGTGGCGGGTCGCAGAGGCCCCTGGAGCTGAGCTCCAGCCAGCAGGCTCCGGCACACTTCCCAAACCCGGGCCCTCTGTGGGCCCCTGGGAGGTGACCAGACCCCGGTGTCCTAGGAGTACGTGCTGGTCGTGCCCGAGGACGCCTACAGCCCCAGCTACCTCCGGGAGGAGCCCACGGACAAGTCCTACGACTTCATCAGCCAGTGTGCCAGCCATGGCTACCACATCAGGTGGGCGGGCGGGGGCGGGGCTCCAGGTGGGTGGGCCGCCTGGTCCAGGTGGGGAGCTGGCCTCACCACCAGCCCCTCCCCCAGCCCCACCAGCTCCTCCCAGTTCTGCCGCGACGCCGCCGCCTCCCTGTCCCTCTTCTACAACAACGGGGCTCTGCCTTGTGGCTGCCACGAAGCGGGGGCCACCGGCCCTGCCTGTGAGCCCTTTGGGGGCCAGTGTCCCTGCCGCGCCTCTGTCATCGGCCGAGACTGCTCCCGTTGCGCCACCGGCTACTGGGGCTTCCCCAACTGCAGGCGTGAGTGCCTGTCCATGGCTTTGCCAGCGGGGGCGGGGGGCGCCTGAATTCAGGGGGGTGCTTTCTAGTAAAGGGGGGCTCCCCAGGAAGTATGGACAGAGGTTAGGAGAGCCTAGCAGACCAGACCAGCCACCTCCTGTCCATGGGACCTTGGTCACCTTCTGGTCCAGGCCTTCCAGGGTTGTCCAGAAAGTCCAGGGCCTACACAGTGATTCTGGGCTGCTGACCCCACATCGGAGGAGCTGCCTGAGGCTCGGGTGTGGAGCTGGTGGGGGCTGAGCTAGGAGGTGGGGTGGGGCGTCCCGGGCCTCAGCTCCCTGAGCTGCAGCCTGGGCCCCTGAGTGGGGCAGCCGGGCCCACCAGCCCTGTGTGGGGCCCCACAGCCTGCGACTGCAGCGGCCGCCTGTGCGAGGAGCTGACGGGCCACTGCATCTGCCCTCCTCGGACCGTCCCGCCCGACTGCACCGTCTGCCAGCCCCAGACCTTCGGCTGCCACCCCCTGGCCGGCTGCGAGGAGTGCAACTGCTCGGGGCCTGGGGTGCAGGAGCTGACAGACCCCACCTGCGACAAGGACAGCGGCCAGTGCAAGTGAGAGCCGGGCAGGGGCCGGAAACCTCCAAGGGGCCTGGGGCTTGGGGGCATTTCTGGGCTGAGCCCACACTGCCCCCACGATCGCTCCTGGGGTTCCGCAGAGCACCCTCCTTCAGTGTGGGGGGCCGGAGGCTGTCTGCCATCTCTCACTTCATCGTGAGGGGTCTGGGTGGACGAAGCGTCTGAACCCCCCGCCCCCTGGCAGGTGCAGACCCCACGTGGCTGGGCGCCGCTGTGACACCTGTGCCCCTGGCTTCTACGGCTACCCCGGCTGCCGCCCCTGTGACTGCCTCCACGCCGGCTCTGCTCCTGGCGTGTGTGACCCCATCACGGGCCAGTGCCGCTGCAAGGTGAAGGATGGGGTCCCAGGGGGGGCCAGGGCCTGCACCCCACCGCCCCTTGTCCTGCCTCACCCATGGCAGCTCATCCCCTGGGGCGGCTGGGGCCCCCTGGGAGGAGTGGGAGAGCCACCCACAGGCGACGACCAGGAGACGACACAGCCAGCAAACTGTCTCGCCCTGACCTCTGCTCCCAGGAGAACGTCCAAGGGCCCAGATGTGACCAGTGCCGCATTGGGACCTTCTCCCTGGACGCAGCCAACCCCAAGGGCTGCACACGCTGCTTCTGCTTCGGGGCCACAGAGCGCTGCCGGAGCTCCCTCCACGGCCGCCAGGAGGTGCGCGGGCAGGGCCGCCCACCTCAGGGAGGGCACACGGTTCTGCCACGGAGGGTGGGCCCAGCGACGTTTGGGGGCGCTGACTGAGTGTCCCCCGCAGTTCGTGGACATGGAGGGCTGGACGCTGGTGAGCAGTGACCGGCAGGTCGTGCCCCACGAGCTGCGGGAGGAGGGCAGCCTGCTCCACGCGGACCTGCGGCGCGTGCCTGAGGGCTTCCCCGAGCTGTACTGGCAGGCTCCGCCCTCCTACCTGGGGGACCGGGTGAGCAGGCGCATCTGGACTCAGGGATGGGCGGGGGGGGGGGGGGCCTGTATGCAGGGAGGCACGGGGGCCCCAGGAGGGTGCTCAGGGCCACCGCGGATGACTGGACCCAAGGGCGGGGCCTGGCCAGGTCACACTCCTCTGTCCGGTCTCCAGGTGTCGTCCTACGGGGGGATCCTCCGCTATGAACTGCACTCGGAGACCCAGCGTGGAGACGTGTTCGTCCCCACGGAGAGCAGGCCGGACGTGGTGCTGCAGGTGGCCGACCGGGCGGTCACGGCAGGGCGGGTGGGCAGGCACGGCGGTGCCAGGACGGGGGCAGCCCTGACCAGGCGCTCGCCTGCCTCCCCAGGGCAACCAGATGAGCATCATGTTCCTGGAGCCGGTGTACCCGGAGCCCGGCCGCGGGCACCGCGGGCAGCTGCAGCTGGTGGAGGTGGGTGGAGCTGGCCCCAGCCCAGCGGCTTCGCGTCCCTGCTCCCGCGGGGCCCGTGGCTCCCCCTGCTGGGGCCTGCCTGGGCTCTGCCCCCCCCCCCCCCCCCCCCCCCCCCGGTTCTCTCGGCTGGGGGCCTGTCTCGCGAGGCTTCAGTGTTACTCCTGACACGTGCCCCACGCCTGACGTCGGGGAAGTGGCCGTCCCCTCCCAGTCGGTAGCTCGCCTGTCCTCTCCGAGATGTCTTCAGAAGTCCTTACGTCTCCTGTTCCCAGATGTGCGGACTTTTCATCAGCAGTTAGCGCTTCCGTGTCTCCTTTAAGAGAGTGTTTGTCTCTCTGACATCAGGAAGTACTCACGTTTGTTTTCTTCTAAAAGCTTCAACTCTCTTTACGTTTGAAACCTCATGGCATCCAGGGCTGGGTTTTGTGCCCTGTGGGAGGGAGGGACCAGGCGCTGCTCTACCCCCAAGAGGCGATGCTGAGGATGGGCTGTTCCGGCTGCCTTACCCTTCCCCCCCATGATGGCTGTTCCAGCCCCGAGTTTACCCCCTCCTGCCCTGTGGGACCCGAGTGCCCCCGCTCCCATGGGAGGGTCTGTTCTAGGCGCCTGCTCTGCCCCACTGAGGTCTGTGGTGGCCCTGCAGGGAAACTTCCGGCATACAGAGACCCACAGCCCCGTGTCCCGAGAGGAGCTCATGATGGTGCTGGCCGGCCTGCAGCAGCTGCAGATCCGTGCCCTCTTCTCCAAGGTCTCCTCGGCCGTCTCCCTGCGCAGAGTGGCGCTGGAGGTGGCCGGCGAGACCGGCAGGGGGCCTCCGGCCAGCAACGTGGAGCTGTGCATGTGCCCCGCCAGCTACCTCGGGGCCTCCTGCCAGGTGAGGCGGGGGACAGGCGGGCCGCCCACCCGGCACTTCCACCTTCCCCCGGCGCCCACTCTTGCCTCCCGTCCCCATTTTATCTCCCACCTGCTGGGTGCCACCCTCCCTGCAACCCAGCCCCCCACCTCCGGTCAGGCCAGCCGCTGGCTCACCTGTCTGTTCATCCACTGTCACCCTTGTCCCTGACCTTGATCCACTCACTGCCCGACTGCCCACCGGTCTGCCCGAGTCTGACTTGTGAGCGTGTCCCTGGTCCGCCCCCGAGCTGGGCTGGGCCAGCCTCTTCTGCTGACCACTGACGCCGATGCCGCCCCCAGGAATGTGCCCCTGGCCATTACCGGGACGTCAAGGGGCTCTTTCTGGGCCGCTGTGTCCCCTGTCAGTGCCACGGCCACTCAGACCTCTGCGTCCCTGGCGTGGGCACCTGTGTGGTGAGTGGGCCCTGGTAGAGGGAGGACAGCCACCAAGGCACCCACGAGGGACCCGTGGGCCCATGGTTACAAACACACTGAGGCGTGGGGAGGTGCCCGGGCAGTGCCAGCGGGGTCGGGGTGGGCGTGGAGGGCAGCATCCTCAGTGCACACACACACACACACACACACACACACACACACCCGTCCCCTCCACCGCAGGGCTGCCAGCACAACACCGAGGGCGACCACTGTGAGCACTGCCAGGCGGGCTTTGTGCGCGGTGGATCCGAGGACCCCGCAGCCCCCTGCGTCAGCTGCCCCTGCCCGGTTTCCGTGCCTTCCAACAAGTAAGCTGATCGAGTTGACCCTGCCATCCTCTGCGTTCTGGGCAGCTGGGTGGGCCCCTGAGGTGGGGGGTGATGCCCAACCCCTGGAGTCCAGCGCAGTCTGGGTATGCGGGGCGCTCCCGCGGGGTGTGCGGGTGCGTGACAGCCACCTCCGTCTCCGCAGCTTTGCGGTGGGCTGCGTCTTCACGGGGAGCCGCGCGCAGTGTCTGTGCAAACCTGGCTACGCGGGAGCCGCCTGCGAGCGGTGAGCCTGGGGGGCGGTGCCTGCGAGATGGGGGCGGGGTTGGGCGCGGCCAGGGCGCCGCTGACCCCGCCCGCCCGCGCCCCAGGTGTGCCCCCGGCTTCTTCGGGAACCCGCTGGTGCTGGGCAGCTCGTGCCAGCCCTGCAACTGTAGCGGCAACGGGGACCCCAACCTGCTCTTCAACGACTGCGACCCCCTGACGGGCGCCTGCCGCACCTGCCTGCACCACACCGCCGGGCCCCACTGCGAGGCCTGCGCCCCCGGCTTCTACGGCAACGCCCTGCAGCCCGGCAACTGCACCCGTGGGTCCCCCGGGGCGGGGCGGCCCTGCGGAGGTGCTGTGTGTCCCAGGGAGCAGGCTGTGTCCCAAGCCAGACCCAGCAGGAAGAGGGTGGCCCCGCCAGGCCGCTGTGGGGCTGGCCTCTAGTGAGGGCGAACCCCGGGAGGGCTCTGGCCCGTCTCTCTGGCAGGGCAGGACCGTGCGGGGGCCGCGTGTGTTCGGGCGGGACGTCCTTACACTTTGGACTGGCCTGGAGCCGGGGCAGGGGGTAAAAAGTGAGGGGCAGGTGAGGATCCGTGGGGCAGGCTTACTCTTGCTCAGTGTTTGTAATGGAGGGGAAAGGCTGAGGGGGAGGGCTACTGTCACAGCTCACCTCCTACAGGGTGCGACTGCTCCCCATGTGGGACAGAGGCCTGTGACCCCCACAGTGGGCAGTGTTTGTGCAAGGCCGGCGTGACGGGGCCTCGCTGTGACCGCTGTCAGGTATGGCTGCCTGGGAGGGGCAGGGCCTCGGGCTGGAGGGTGGGGCTCTGGTGTGTGGGGGCGGGGCCTCAGGCTGGAAGGGTGGGGCTCTGGTGTGTAGGGCGGGGCCTCGGGCTGGAAGGGTGGGGCTGTGTGTGGGCGGGGCCTCGGGCTGGAAGGGTGGGGCTCTGGTGTGTAGGGGCGGGGCCTCAGGCACTTAGGATTGAAGGGGCGGAGGAGGCAGGGGCCTGAGGGCTGGCCGGAGCTGTGACCACACCTGTGCCCGCAGGAAGGACATTTCGGCTTTGAAGGCTGCCGCGGCTGCCGCCCGTGCGCCTGTGGACCAGCCTCCGAGGGCTCTGAGTGCCACCCCCAGAGTGGGCAGTGCCACTGCCATCCAGGGGCGGGGGGGCTCCAGTGCCGAGAGTGTGCTGCCGGCCACTGGGGGCGCCCCGAGCAAGGCTGCAGGCGTGAGTGTGGCAGGCAGGGCCCGTGGGTGGGGCACCTCGCCGTGGCAGGTACTCAGGGGCCCTCTGCCAGCTACTCAGCTCACCCCACCCACCCCCTGCCCCAGGTTGCCAGTGCCAGGGGGGCCACTGTGACATGCACACGGGCCGCTGCACGTGCCCCCCGGGGCTCAGCGGGGACCGCTGTGACAGCTGCAGCCAGCAGCACCAGGTGCCAGTGCCTGGTAGGCCTGGGGGCCCTGGCGTCCACTGCGAAGGTTCGTCCCTGCCCCCCTCCTCCCCTCCAACCACACCCCCTCCCCCAGCCCCCCACCGACCCGGTGACCCCAGCATTAACGTCAACTCCCAGGGGAGCCCTGTGGCCACAACTCCTCGGTTTTCCAAGGGATGCCACACCTGTTCTTACATTGACCCTCGACCCCCTGGGCTGACCCCTGAACCCCACCTTAGCCCAGCTCAGTAGCCCCTGGCTGGCCCTCCCCCCAGCCCCACAGCCCCCCACCCCCTGACTCACCCGCCCCGCCTGCCCGTTTGCCCAGTGTGTGACCACTGCGTGGTCCTGCTGCTGGACGACCTGGAACAGCTCGGCGGCCTCCTCCCCGCCATCCGGGAGCAGCTGCGGGGCATCAACACCAGCTCTGCAGCCTGGGCCCGGCTGCACAGGCTGAACACCTCCATCGCTGACCTGCAGGTACCGAGCAGCGGCCCCCTGGCGCCCCCTTCCCAGGCCACAGGCCCTCATGGTCCCCTCCCCACAGAGCCAGCTCCGGAGCCCTGCAGGCCCCCGCCATGAGACCGTGCGGCAGCTGGAGGCACTGGAGGGGCAGAGCGAGAGCCTCGGGCAGGACACACAGCGGCTGGACGGACAGGCAGGACCCCAAAGCCCTCAGGGCCCCCCCTCGGTGGATTCCTCCCATAGCCGCTCCCCCTGGGCCCCAGACCATCCATGTCTCTCCTGGCCCAGGCCCCCAGTCTTTCCCCACAGCCTGCAGCCAGCAGAGGCTCTGGGTTGACAGGGTGCTGTGTCCACAGGCCACAGGGGCCCGAGTTCAGGCTGGCCAGCTGCTGGCCAGCACGGAGGTGACACTGGGCCGGGCACAGACGCTGCTGGCGACCATCGAGTCTCTGGGCCGAACCCTGAGCGGTAAGCGCTGGCCCGGGGGGCAGGGGGCGGGGATGAGGAGAATGATGCTCAGGGCTCAGGGCAGGGCAGCTGCCTCCAGGGGCCTCGGGCAGTTTCGATGGGGAGAGGATGCTGCAGCTGAGGAAATAGCCGGGCAGAGTCTGACGTGTGGGGGGGCGCTGGTGTGGCCAGGGGGAGAGGCCGGGAGGACAGTGCGAGGTGCGGGCACCCTGGCCCCTGGGAAAACTCGCTGGTGAGCATCTTAATTACAAACTTAAATGTGCCACCAGGAAGAGATCAGAGGGGACCTGGCCCAGCCCAAGGGTCCGGGAAGAAGGGCAGGTCCAGCTGAGCGCTGGACCCAAGGAAGGGTTGCCCAGGCAAGGGGGCCGAGGGAGGAGGCTGAGCAGGGGAACAGCGGCTGGGGGCGGTAGGGGTGGGGGCTGTGCAGATGAGGGGTGTGGGCGAGAGGGTGGGGCCGCCAGGAGCCACCCCGGGTGTGCTGAAGGTGCTCAGGCGGGGTCCTGGGCCCCGAAGCTGGTGGGCCGGTGTCGGCCCCGGGCACGGCAGCCCCCCTCTCAAACCCCCAGAGCTCACAACAGACCACCTGCTGCCTGCCAATGCCACGGCCCCATCGGGTGAGCAGCTGCGCCGGACACTGGCCAAGGTGGAGCGAATGCTTGGGGAGATGCGGGCCCGCGACCTGGGGGCCCCACGGGCGGCAGCTGAGGCTGAGCTGGGCGAGGCCCAGAGACGTGAGTGGCGGCCTTGGCCTGCAGGGCAGGGGTGGGGAGGAGTGAGAACTCGGGGGCTGAGGTCAGCATGGAGTGGCCGGGTGGGCACCAGGGGCCACTGCCCAAGTGACCGTCCCCGTGCTGGGTCTCCGCCAGTGCTGGCCCGTGTGCAGGAGCAGCTGACCAGCCGCTGGGAGGGGAACCAGGCTCTGGCCGCCCGCACCCGAGAGCAGCTGGCCCAGCACGAGGCCGGCCTCATGGACCTGCGAGAGGCCCTGAACCGGGCGGTGGGCACCACGCGGGAGGCCGAGGAACTCAACAGCCGCAACCAGGAGCGCCTGGAGGAGGCGCTGGTGTGGGCCCACCCCTCGCCCCTCACCCTCCCCGCCCTGCAACCCTGCCTCACCCTGTCTACCCTCCACCCCAGTCATCCGCCCCATACCCCATCATGTCTGTTTCTGTCCCTGCCACACTCTGCTCGTCCCCTCCAGCGTCGGAAACAGGAGCTGTCCCGGGACAACGCCACTCTGAGGGACACTCTGCAGGCGGCCAGGGAAACCCTGACCCGGGTCTCTGAGCTCCTACAGGGCATGGACCGGGCCAAGGAGGTGAGCACTGGCCCTGGGGTCCCAGGTGAGTGGGGAGGGGCGGGGACGGGTCCCACCAGCCCCTCTGCCCCCAGGAGTACGAGCGCCTGGCCGCCAGCCTGGACGGAGCCCGGACGCCGCTGCTAGAGAAGATCCGCGCCTTCACCTCCATTGACAGCAGGGTGGAGCTGGTGGAGGCTGCCGAGGCGCACGCCTGGCAGCTGGACCAGCTGGCGCACAACCTCTCCAGGTGCACCGCCTTCGAGGGTGGCCGGGGGACGTGGCCAGGCCCCTGCCGGGGCGGGCAGGCCAGGCCTCCGTGGGACACAGTTGGTGGGCAGGTCCTAGGTCCTCACCGGGGAGACCACACATCGGCCTGAGGACCTCTGGGCCCCCACCTACACATGCTTGGCCCCTCCCTTGCCCTCCCCCCCACAGCATCATCCGCGGAGTCAACCAGGACCGCTTCATCCAGCGCGCCATCGAGGCCGCCAACGCCTACAGCAGCATCCTGAGAGCCGTGCAGGCTGCGGAGGGCGCCGCGGGCCAGGCGCTGCAGCAGGCCGGCCGCACGTGGGAGGTAGGTCCCCGATCTCCCCTCGGGCCGAAGGAGCCCTGCTTCGCCAGCCCCGCTCCATTCCCCAGGTGTGACCCGTGTGCTGTCCCCCTGTCTGCAGGTGGTGGTCCAGCAAGGCCTGGCGTCCCGGGCCCGGGAGCTGCGGGCCAACAGCAGTGCCCTGGAGGAGGCCATTCTCGGGGAGCAGCGGAGGCTGGGCCGCGGTGAGTGCCGCCTGCGCCTGGGGGTCTGGACCCAGCAGGGGTTCTCATTCCCTGGGCACGCGCGGGGCCCCCTGCTGCTGGAATCGAGACCAGTGGCTTGGTGTTTCTGAGCCTCTGAGGTTGCAGTGGGGGTGATCACATTTACTGCGGGACCAGGAGCGGCCCTGGCGGCTCCAGCGCCAGCCCCTGGGCCGAGGACCCTCGTGCCTCAGTGTCTCCACCCGTCTGTGTACACGCCAGCCTTGGTCTGCCCTGGGCTGCACCCAGACGTTGCGGGGAGGGTCACCTAGGGGCTGAGGCTGCCTCCTCCGTAGTGTGGGCCACCCTCCAAGGCACCGGGACCCAGCTCAGTGATGCCCGGGCCAGGAAGGCGCAGCTGGCAGCCAGAGTGCGGGAGGTGCAGGCCATGCTGGCAATGGACACAGGTGGGTCGCGCCTCCTCCCTGCCCCGCCCCCACTGCTTGTCCCCAGAGGCAAAGGGACGCCTGCCCCGCACAAGTGTCACTTCAGCCAGCGGGCCGGTGGCAGGACTCTGTGATGGGGGAAATGTTTGCCGTCCAAAACGGCGACCAGGGCAGGTGAAGGGAACCCCAACACAGGCGACCCGGCCTTGGGGACCTCCTGCTGGTCAGGAGGTGAACACCAATAGACCCAAGCAGAAGTGAAAACTGCAAGGGGCGGGAAGTGCTTTGGAGAGGACAGGGGGCACAGCCGGCAGGCCAGCACGGAGCGGGCGGGCACGGGAAGGCCCAGGCCGGCTCGGAGCCAAGGAGCAGCGCGTCCGACCCCGGTGTGCAGGAAGCCTGTGGCTGCCCGCTCCCGAGTAGAGCACCTGGCCTTGGGGGCCGCAGGGACTCTGGCAGGGCCACCGGGAAGGCAGTGGTGGCTATGGGGAGACCAGGCCAAGCACAGGCATCGGGGCGGCCCTGCTCTGGTCCAAGCGGCTGGCGTGGAAGGAGCCACCTGGGGGCAGGGCGTGGGGTGGGGGCTTCCATGTTCTCAGCGTCCCCGTTGCTGGTTGTAGTGGGGGGCCTTAGCTGTCTCCCCAGTGGGGGCGTGGCCAGTGTGGTCTTCGCTGGGCCCTGCTGAGCCTGCCCCGCCCACCACAGACGAGACCAGCAAGAAGATCGCGCACGCCAAGGCGGTGGCGGCTGAAGCCCAGGACACGGCCGCCCGCGTGCAGTCCCGGCTTCGGGACATGCAGCGGAACCTGGAGCGGTGGCAGGGCCAGTACAGGGGTCTGCAGACCCAGGACCTGGGCCAGGCAGTGCTCGACGCAGGCCACTCAGGTGGGCCACCCCGTCCCCCTCCCATGCACCACACCCCTGAGAGGGGGTGGGCGAGGGGTGGGAAGCAGGGGTCTCAAGGCCGCCCCCCCATGCCCCGCCCCACAGTGTCCACCCTGGAGAAGACGCTGCCACAGCTGCTGGCCAAGCTGAGCCTCCTGGAGAACCGCGGGGCGCACAATGCCAGCCTGGCCCTGTCCACCAGCATCGGCCGCGTGCGGGAACTCATCGCCCAGGCCCGCGGCGCCGCCAGCAAGGTGGGCCCAAGTGCCGGGGACCACAGGGGCACCAGGAGGCCGGGCGGTGAACGCTGATGGGCTGTGTGCCGTCCACACAGGTCAAGGTGTCCATGAAGTTCAACGGGAACTCAGGGGTGCAGCTGCGCACCCCCCGGGACCTCAGCGACCTCGCTGCCTACACGGCCCTCAAGTTCTACCTCCAGAGCCCAGAGCCAGGGTCTGACCAGTCCTCCGAGGACCAGTTTGTGCTGTACATGGGCAGCCGCCAGGTACTGGGCTGGCAGGACGGGGTCTGGCTGGGGTGGCGGGCCTGCGGGGTCCCTGTCCCACCGAGTCTCCCGTCCACAGGCCACTGGCGACTACATGGGCGTGGCCCTCCGCGACCAGAAGGTGCACTGGGTGTACCGCCTGGGGGCCGCGGGCCCCGCCAACCTCAGCGTTGACGAGAACATCGGGGAGCAGTTCGCAGCCGTCAGCATCGACAGGTGGGGAGCCTGTCCCCCACCGCGCCCCCCACCCCCTGCCAGGGCCGTGTGGCCACTGCGAATGCCTTCGCTCTGCCCTCAGGACCCTGCAGTTCGGCCACATGTCTGTCACGGTGGAGAAGCGGGTGATCCACGAGACGAAGGGTGACACGGTGGCCCCCGGGGACGAAGGGCTGCTCAACTTGCAGGCCCAGGACTTTGTCTTCTACGTGGGAGGCTACCCCAGCAGCTTCACGGTGAGCCTGGCCGGGCTTGGGCACGTGGCTGCCGCCACCCCCCCCCCCCCCCCCCCCCCCCCCCCCCCCCCCCCCCCCCCCCCCCCCCCCCCCCCCCCCCCCCCCCCCCCCCCCCCCCCCCCCCCCCCCCCCCCCCCCCCCCCCCCCCCCCCCCCCCCCCCCCCCCCCCCCCCCCCCGCGCGCTCGTCCCCACGAGTCCCGCTGGCGTCTGGCATCGGCCGCCCCGCGGTGCCCTTACCACGCGCTGCCCCGCAGCCCCCGGAGCCGCTGCGCCTGCCTGGGTACCGAGGCTGCGTTGAGGTCAGCACACTCAACGAGCAGGTGATCAGCCTCTACAACTTTGAGCGGACCTTCCGGCTCAACACGGCGACGGATAAGCCTTGTCCGCGGTAGGTGCCGCCGGGGCCGCCCCGCAGCCCTGCTTGGCCCGCTCTCCGCTGACCCCTGTGACCTCTGACCTGCAGCTCCAAGTCGACTGGAGACCCCTGGCTCACAGACGGCTCCTACCTGGAGGGCTCCGGCTTCGCCCACATCAAGGCTGTCAGTCAGCCCGGTGTCACCAAGCGCTTCGAACAGGAGCTGCGGCTGGTGTCCTCCAATGGGATCATCTTCTTCCTGCAGCACCAGGCAGGCCTGCTGGCCCCGCCCTGCACACGCTGGCCCCACCTGTTGCCCCACCCACCCTGCCGGCCTCACCCTGCTAGCCCCACCCCACGCTGACTCCACCCGCCCCACAGGGCCAGTTCCTGTGCCTCGCAGTGATGGACGGCAGTCTCCACCTCCTCTATGACTTTGGCGAGGGCCTGAAGGAGGCTGTCCCGATGCTGACCCGGCCACTCCTGACCTCGGCCAGCAAGGCAGTAAGGCTGGAGCCCGGCGGGACGGCCTGGGGCGGGTGGGGCCGACGGGCTCCTCAGGCTCTGCAGCCCACGTCCTGCCATCCAGATCCAGGTGTTACTGCTGGGGGGCGCCCGCCAGCGCGTGCTGGTGCGCGTGGAGAGGGCCACCATGTTCAGCGTGGACGAGGACAATGTGCTGGAGCTGGCCGACTCCTACTACCTGGGGGGCGTGCCGCCGGGCCAGCTGCCCCCAAGGTGAGCGGGTGCAGGGCCCCTCTGGCAGTCTCAGCCACGCCCACCCTCCCCGCCCCAACGCCAGTGCCCACACTCTCGCCCCGCAGCCTGCAGCGGCTCTTCCCCACCGGGGGCTCCGTGCGCGGCTGCATCAAGGGCATCAAGTCTCTGGGCAAGTACGTGGATCTCAAGCGGCTGAACACCACCGGCATCAGCGCCGGCTGCACCGCGGACCTGCTGGTGAGCCCCACGCCCTTCGCCGCCACCGGCCCCTCTCCCGCTGGCGGGCTGGGCCTCACTGTCCCCTGCCTGCAGGTGGGACGGGCCATGACGTTCCACGGCCGCGGCTTCCTGCCCCTGGCGCTCCCAGACGTCGCACCCCTCACCGGCCACGTCTACTCTGGCTTCGGCTTCCGCAGCACCCAAGACAGCGGTCTGCTCTACCACAGAGCATCCCCAGTGCGTCCAGCAGCCCCTCTGACCACCAGCTGCTCCCCAACTCTGCCCAGCCCTCCCCTTGCAGCTCTGACCTCCTGCAGCTGGGGCGTCAGGGCCTGTGTGGCCGGAGGGAGCAAGTCCTGTTTTGGTTTGCTGACCTGACCACTGTCCCTAGGATGGGCCCTGCGGCGTGTCCCTGCAGCAGGGCCGCGTGACCCTCCGGTTTGTGAGGACCGAGGTGAAATCGCCAGGTGGCTTTGCAGACGGTGCCCCCCATTACGTCGCTTTCTACAGCAATGCCACAGGGTGAGCCAGGAGCAGTGGGAGGTGGCTGAGCGGGAGGCTGCCTGGCCACCCTGCCGCAGGCGGGGGGGTTGGGGGGGTGGGGGGGGCAGGGAGGAGAGACACCGCTCTCCCCACAGGGTCTGGCTGTATGTGGACGACCAGCTTCAGCAGATGGCACCCCACCGGGGGCCGCCCCCCAGGCCCCGGCCCCAGCCCACGGAGCCCCCCCAGCTCCTCCTGGGAGGCCTGCCTGAGTCGGACGCCTTCCGCAACTTCAGCGGCTGCATCAGCAATGTGTTTGTGCAGAGGTGAGTGGAGCTGGTGTGGGAGGGCTGGTGCCGACGCCCTGCCAGGCACCGCCTGCACGGCTGACTGCCCCCCCGCACCCCCAGGCTCGAGGGGCCCCAGCGTGTGTTTGACCTGCAGCAGAACTTGGGGGGCGTCGGTGTGAGCTCAGGCTGCCCCCCAGCCCCCAGCCCCCGGCCATCCCCTGCACCTCAAGGACTGCAGGCCACAGCAGCTCGGAAGGTGGGCACCGGGGTCAGGGTTGGGGTGAGCAGAGCTGGGGGGGGGCGTAGAAGACAGCCCCCACGCACCCCTGCATCCCCATCTGACCCCACAGGCTTCCAGGCGCAGCCGGCAGCCCACCCAGGACCCCGCCTGCACACCACAGCCCCTCGGGATCATGCAGGGCACCTACCAGTTTGGGGGCCCCTTGCCCAGTTATCTGGAGTTTACAGGCACCCCGGCACCCCTTAGCAACCGGTAAGCTGGGCCAGGCGGGGCGAGCGTGAAGGGGCCACCCAGGTTGACACCTGCTTGGCTTTCAGGTCCCGCCTCTCGATGCTAGTCCGCTCCCGCTCCCGAAGCGGGCTCCTGGTCCTGGCTGTGCCCCTGGCGTCTGGTGGCCCCTCCCTGACCCTCTTCCTGAGCCACAGGTACTTTGTGGCTCAGAGAGCAGGCGGCCCTATGCCCCAGCTCCGGGTTCAGAGCCGCCTGCGTTGTCAGGCTGACCGGTGGCACCAGGTAAGGGACTGAGGGGAAGGGGAGTGGGCGGGGCTCTGAGAGCATCCAGCCTCACGGGCCTCTGCCCACCCCCAGGTGTCCATGCGGTGGGACAGGACTCGGATCCAGCTGGGGGTGAATGGGGTGTGGGCCCAGAGCCGGGAGGAGACTGACAAGCAGCACCAGGGGGCAGAGGTCCCCCCCCAGCCCCACACCCTCTTTGTGGGGGGCCTTCCTCTTGGCAGCCAGCACAGCCACAGGCTTCCGGTGAGAGCTGTCCCTGCCCAGCCTCCCCACCCGGCCCCCCACCCCCAGCAGCCCCAGACCTGACCCCAGGTGTGCCATGCCCCCCAGGTGGGTGTGAGCAGCTCCCGGTTCAGCGGCTGTGTGAAGAGACTGGCCCTGGACGGGCGGCTCCTGAGGACTCCCCGCACAGTGGTGGGGGTCACACCCTGCCTCTCACAACCCCTGGAGCAGGGCCTCTTCTTTGCCGGCGGCAGGGGAACCCTCACTCTCGGTCTGTCTGCGGGCCCCGCTGCAGGCACGCCTTGGGCTGGGCGGGGTGGGAGCATGGCTTGGGGGGGGCCTGGGGCCACTTCCCCTGGTCTCACAGCCCCTCCCCGCAGACACGCTGGGGACCACCCTGTCGAATGTGAGCCTGCGGCTGGAGGTGCGGCCCCAGACGGCCACAGGCCTGCTCTTCCACCTGGGCCGGCCCCGGGCGCCCCCCTACCTGCAGGCGCAGGTGCTGGGGAAGCAGGTGAGCTGGCGGGGGCTGTGACCAGGGGCCGCGCTGGGGTTGGCAAGGCCTGCCTGACGGCCGCCCTGCCTACCCCAGGTGCTGCTGTGGGCAGACGACGGAGCAGGCGCGTTCTCCACGGCCGTGACGCTCTCTGGGGCGCTGTGTGACGGGCAGTGGCACCAGCTGGCAGGTGAGCTGGGCCCCCCCCATCCACGACTGGAGATAGTCCTGAGCCTGGCAGGGACTCGGGGGCCCCATCCTGCAGAGGCCAACAGCATGGCAGAGCCCAGGCCATGGGGTGGGGCGAGGGCCCTCCCAACCCCGCCTCAGGGAGCCTGTGCCTACAGTGACCAAAGGCGGGAGCACCCTGCAGCTGGAAGTGGACACCCAGAGCAGCCGGGCCCTGGGCCCTGCACTGGCGGCCTCAGAGCGCGCCCCGGTGCCCCTGCACCTCGGCGGCCTGCCTGGTGAGTGTGGCCTCACCCAGGGGAGGGGGTCGCCCGCTCTCCCCCCACCCTCCTGCAGTGAGATGCCCGCTGGAAACCAGGCCGTGTGCCAACTCGTCTCCCCTGCACCCCAGAACTCAAGCACGCACCAGAGAAGACCCCCACCCTGCCGCACCCATGGCCTCCGGTCTTCCAGGGCTGCATGAGGAACCTGACGGTGAACGGGTCCCTGGTCACCCTGCCACGCTCTGCGGGTGTCCAGGGCGCAGTGGGGGCCAGCGGCTGCCCAGGCAGGCGGGGTCCTGCCTCCCGGAAAACCCGCCCCCCCAAATGGCCAGCTGACAAGGCTGCCCTCGGCCAGTCCCACTGATGAAGTTCATGTGGGCTTATCTGCACTCGACGAGCAGCCTCATGTCTGGGAACCGTTTAAGTGAGGGAAAAATACAATAAAATTGGGTTTTTATACTTTTGAACTTTGCTTATTATTGAGAGTTTCCTTCCACCAATTTTTAATAGCGTGAGAAGTCTGTGAATCACTGGTCCCTTTTCTCAAAACGCAAACTTAACTGACCACCGGCATCAGGGTGAGAAAGAGGAGAGCAGGGGGACGGTCTCCCAGGCCTTTCACCCCGAAGTCAGAACACCCGGGAACTCCAGCTCCCGTCCAGCCAGCCAGGGGACAGGGCTGCCGTGCCCAGTCCCGGGCACAGAGGACGAGAGTTGTTGGATAAAAGACAAGACCTTTATTAGCAAGTTGGGGCAGGGCTGTGGGGGCCGCGGCGGGCGCAGACACAGCCGGGAGCCCCGCCCCATAAAAGACGGCAAATAATTTAGTCCAGGCTCATGTCCTCCTCCTCGTCCTTCTTGTCCTTCCCGTCGCCCTCCTGCTCTGGCCTGGCGCTGCTCTGCATTGCTTTGGCAAACGCCTCCACATCTGCAGAGCGTGGAAGGTGTGAGGCCACCCTGGCGGCCCCACCCGCCCGCCCGCACCACGCGCTGTGCGCACCAGGGGGCGCTCTTCCCCAGCCGCGGGCAGGGCCGGCACTTACCGCCCTTGTTGGCAGCCTCCACCGCCTCCGCGGGCAGACCAAACTGGCACATGAGGGGGCCCAGCTGCCCCGAGGCCAAGGCCGCGCTGAACATGCCCAGGGCCTGCAAGGAAAGGCCAACACCTCTGAGCAAGCCTGGGGGGGGCACCACTTGGGCAGGCCCCGGAGGCGGGCGCGGCAGAGGCGCGGGCCCCCCGCTGATGGCACCGAGCGGAGGGGCAGCGGGGCCGCGGCGCACCTGCTGGAACTGGGGGGAGGTCAGCGTGTTCTGGATCTCCTCCGCGGTCTGGGGCAGCGACTCCCCGGAGGGCAGGTAGGGCAGGAGGCGCTCCTGGACGTCCGCATTGGCGAGGATGGGCGCCATGATCTCGGGCGTCAGGACACTGGCCAGGTCCACTACGGGACAAGCGCACACCCTCAGGGGCCGGAGGCGGGCCCAGCGCCCACCAGGAGGACGTGACGCTCGGCAGACAGTGCACTGCGGGGGCAGGCGGCTGGGGACGGGCCGGCAGGCCTCGGAAAGCCAGCGCGAGCCAGTGGGGGCGGCAGGCCCTTCTCCCCCAAGCCGAGGGGCACAATTACCTTGCTGGCCGCCTCCGGGCCCTGCCGGCACGTTCATAGTGGCGAGGATGCTCTGGAGGTCACTCAGCTGGATGGGCTGGGTCGGGCTGGCTGCCGTGCTGGTTCCGTTGCCCGAACTGGGCGCGGGGCTCGGGCTGGTCGCCGAGGTGGCTGCTGGAGCAGAAGGGGCTGGGGTGGCACGGGCGGAAGAGGTGGTGGAGGACGGGGTGACCGCTGCCGACTGGCTCCGGGAGCTGGGGAGAGCAGGGCAGCTGGAGCCGCCAAACGCCCACACAGGCCCCGCAGCCACCGGACCCGCCCCAAAGGCCTTCGTGGTGCAGGCGTCTGGGAGCACCTGGACCGTGAAAGGACCCTCCCAGACACCCGTTCTGTCCCCCGTCCCCTGCTCCCAGTATCCCCGAGGAGGGACCTCCTGGCGGCACCCGTGGGCACAGCAGGGGGCGGCAGGAGGCTCACCTGGACGAAGAGCTGCTTGCCGGAGGCCCTCCGCTCCCCAGTAAGCTAGCCAGGCCCGGCCCCGTCAGGGCGCCCAGCCCACCTGCGAGGAGCAAGGACGCGGGCTCGGCTGTCATGCCGCCCTGGAGTGCCCAACCCCCACCCCCACCAACGGTGCAGAGAGGCCAGCAAGGAGGCTGAGGGACAAGCAGGGGAGGTGGTGACCAGCAGGCCTGGGCGGGGGCTGCTCGGACAGCAGTGCTCTGGAAGCCCGTCTGTCCAGTCGGATGGCCCCTTCCTGCCCACCGTGTTTGGGGTCGGGGCAAACACAGTGCAAAGCCAGCACAAAGTGGAAAGTGCTTCCCAATATGCCACAGCCACGGCCACCGAAACCCCCAGGGGGCAGCAGGCGGGACCGGGAGCCCAGGCCCGAAGTAGGAGTGCCCAGCGCATTCCTCAGGCCCCTCTCCAGCCAGCTGGGCCTCCGAGGCACACAGCTGGGCGCTCTCCCAGTGCCTCGGAAGGCCTCGCCCGCCCCACCGCCACTCACAGGTCCTCCCCCAGGAGGGCACGCTGAACACACACTCCCGGGCACCTGTTAGGGCCAACCACACGCTTAAAGGAAACCGCCGCCAGTGCAAATGCCGGCCCCGCTAAAGGCCACCCGCCCAGAGCGCGGCCGCGGGCGTACCCAGTCCTCCGAGGCCGGCGGGCCCGATGAGCTGCATCAGCTGGCTGTGGCTCATGTTCCCCAGCAGGCTCTGCAGGCCACCCTCGCCACCCAGCGCGGACAGCTCGTGGCCTCCGGCCCCGCCGGCCCCCAGCGCGCCGGGCATGGGCGGGTTGTTCAGGCACTCGTTCACCTTCCGGCAGTGCTCCTCGTCCTGGTCCGTCTTAGGCTCCTGCGGGAGGACAGGACACCCCGCGGCTGAGCAGCCCGCCCGCCGCTGACCTGGCTCACGGGTGAGGGACCGGAGGCTCGGACGGCGGAGTCGCCAATCCAGCCACACGGGGGCGGCGCCACTCGACAGACGCGTGTTCTACAGCCGCAGACTCAGAGCACACTCCATGCCAGGGCCAGGGCCAGGAGTCCACAAGCCCTCCCTCTGGCAGGCGCCTGCGATGCAGTGACCTCAGTCCCGGCTCCGCCCACAGCCCCGCAGGGTGAGCGGCAGGACGATGAGCCCCTGGGTTCAGCGGGCAGGGTCGCCGGCCAGCGCCCAGGCCTCCTCTGTCCAGCAGCCACTGAACACGTGCTGGTGACATGGAGACATGGCAGGCGGGCAGCGGGAGGGACGCCATCACATGAGCAACACCGGGACGGTCAGCAAGGCCAGCACGTGGACAATGTCTGGCGAGATTTCTCGGCAGAACTGGAGAAAGCAGCTCTACCCCAGCGGCTGCAAACCTCGCCTCCCGCCCTTCGCGCCTGCGCAGTCTGCCTGGAACACGGCTGCACCCCCCACCTCCTTCCTGTGCACAGCCGCGCTCCCACCGCCTTGGCACAGGCCAGCAGCGGGGCCCCCCCAAGACGAAAACCTTTCCTGTCGGCTCCAGAAAGTGCTGGGGCGGGGGCAGGCTCAGACTCTGGGAGGGAGCACGGCGACACATGTCAGAACTGTACACACATGTGTGCCCACTGCACGAGCAGGCCGCTCCCGTGCCCTGACCCGCAGGCCGGGCTCACAGGAAGAGGGGACCCTGGCACGAGGTTCGTCTTCACGACAGAAGGGACCGTGACCGGCCAACGGCCAGTGGCCGGCAGAGGAAACGGCAGCAGCTCAACCAGACACAAGGCAGCGTGCAGCTGTGGTTGCAGGACACCCTGGCGCTGCCCTGGAGAAGACCCTGCGTCTTTGCCTGGCACACCACACGGGTACTACACAGTCACCCCGCTCCTGCCCTGGGGTCCTCAGGACCCTCGAGGCACTGGGAGACCAGCAGACCACCAGCCACTGCCCTTCGAGGCCCCCGCGACCCCGTGCCTGTCTGCCAGGGAACTCCACACCCGGAGAGGCCCTCGCGGCCCAGCCGCAGGCGCCTGGCTCTGGAAGCAGCCCCTGCGTCCCCCACGGAAGGCAGCACACAAGCGCTCGGTCAGCGCCGGCCGGCCATGAAGACCAACTCCACCACCTGCCGCGCACAGAACGCAAACCAAGCCCCCACGCACCTGCATCCAGAAGAAGAGCCGTTTGGACCCCGCCTTGAACTTGAGCACGTAGACCCTCCCGCTGGGGCACTGCGGGACGCGCTTGAACTCACAGTCGTCCGGAAAGATGATCAGGTCCTGCAGAACCCACGGGAGGGGGGGCGTCAGTGTCACGCAAACACGTCCTCGGGCCCCAGAGCCTCCCAGAGAAACACGCCAGGCCCGTGTCTCCGTGTGGGGCGCGGTGCGGGGAGGGCGCAGGGCCAAGCTCCTCACCAGCAGGGTCCCTGCGGGGCGGACAAGCCAGGGTCTGAGGCCCCTCCAGAGGGAGAGAGGGCCAGGAGCGGGCCTGGCGCCAAATGGGGAAAAGGGGCTTTCAACTTTTTTTTTTTAGATTTTATTTATTTATTTTTAGAGAGAGGAGAAGGAAAGGAAAAAGAGCAATGTATGGTTGTCTCTCACATGGCCCTCACTGGGACCTGGCCTGCAACCCAGACATGTGCCCCGACTGGGAATCAAACCGGGACCGCCTGGTTCCCAGCCTGCGCTCAATCCACTGAGCTACACCAGCCGGGCTTTTTTTTTTTTTTTTAGGTTTTATTTATTTATTTTTAGAGAGAGGGAGAGAGAGAGGAAAAGAGGGAAAGAAACATCAGTGTGCAGTTGCCTCTTGAGCGCCCCCTACTGGGGACCTGGCCTGCAACCCAGGCATGTGCCCTGACTGGGAATCGAACCAGCAACACTTTGGTTCGCAGGCCGGCGCCCAATCCACTGAGCCGCAGCAGCCAGGGTGAGACTTTCGACTCTTGAAAGAGTTTGTTCACAGAGATGTTCTGGGAACAACATTCCAAGGTGAGTCAAAACATCGACTCCAACCTGCTCCTGAACCTAACCCTGGGCACCGCAGGTTGGAGGGCGAGGGGCACAAGGCAGCCGCCTGGACCGCAGCCAAGCTGCTCCGCGGCCTCTCCAGTTCCAAGCACCTCATCCACAGAGTCTGAAGCACATGCAGTGACAGGGAAATGCACCTAGTTGCTGGCACTGGGAAGATCCAGAGCAGAGAACAGCTCCTAAAGGCAGCAACCCCCATCCCACACACTTCCAGGCCCTCCCCGCAGCAACCCCCCCGCTGACCCTGCAGAGGGCAGGACAGCAGCTCCCCGTGGGGCCGGGCGCGGCCTCTGCAGGCGGAGCAGCGCGGACACTCACGTCTTCCACGTTCCCAGACGTCCTGTCTTTCCAGCAAAAGTGAATGAGGGAGTCGTCCGTCTGCTGGATGTACACGAGCCCTTTCCTTTTATCGGGGGTGACGGTAGTTCCTTTCAGTGACATTTTTCCTGCCCGGAACTCCACCAAATACTTGTTGGAGGACCCACGGGAGCCTGGCACCAGGCTGGGAAACAGAGCGCCTGAAGTCGTCATCCTGGAAGGGGGACCAGCAGGCAGACCCCGTCACTCACGGAAATCCTGACTGGCTACTCAAGCGCTGCGTTGGCCGCGACCCAGGGAAAGCGCCCCTCGCGGAGCCCCCGCTGGGCACAAGGGAGCACCGAAAGCTGCCCAACACCCGCTCAAAGCACCTGGCGGAGCGGGGGGGCGGGGGGGGGGGCGGGCAGAGCCTCTGGGCACCTGAGCCACGGAGCCAACCCGCAGCTTCTCACGTTTCTCAAAGAACGAAATCAACTTCTGCATCTACGCGGTCTCGCTGCCCGCGGCCGCTCTTACTGAAAACTTGTTTCTTCGGCTGGAGCCCCAAGAATTTAAAAGCTTGGGCTGGGCGGGGACACCGCTAACACGTCAGATGGGACCCAAGACTTTGGCCCCACGCCCGTGGAGCTGCAGGGCGCTCCCTTCAAAAACAGTGAGCACTCGGGGGAAACCCTTGCCAGGTGCACAGCCCGCCCCCACCCCGCACCCCGACAGCCCGACGGCCTCGGCCTCGCGCTGGGCGGAGGGGCCGGGGAGGCTTGCAGCAGGGCGGCGGCCCGGGGTGGCCCAAGAGCCGCCTCCCCGGTCCCCGGTCCCGAAAGTCCTCGCCCCGCGCAGGCCGCCCCCCCAGAGGCCTCCCAACCTCCGAGAGCGCCGGCCCGATCACGGGCCCCGGCTCCCAGGCCCCCGAGCCCCTCTGCCCCGAACCCCGGCCCCTCCGGCCTCCGCGGACCCGCCGCCCGGCTCGGGGTTCCCGACGACGCAGGTCCCACCCGCGACGGCCCCCGTCCCCGGTCAGCCCACTCACCTGGCCCGCACGGAGACTCAACCGAGAGATTCCGTCTGGGTTCGCTCTTCCTCCTCGGCGCCTGCCGGGCCCCGCCGGAAGCCCCCGCTCGCCCCGCCCCGCCCGCAGCTGTCGCTGCCGATTGGTCTCTGGCTAGGGATGGCATTGCCCCGCGAGCGATTGGCGCGGTCCGCCGCCCATCCCCCCCGACCCGGCCCTTTCCGGCGGAAGCGTGGGCTAACGAAGCGCGGGCCAGAGCGGCTCCTATTGTTGCTGTGTCATAGGGGCGCGGCGGCGGCCCCTGGCGGCAGCACCTGGGGATGGCGGGGCAGGAGCGGGCGGCCCGGGGGGCGGTGGACACTCCCCCCACCCCTGGCCGTCCCCGAAGGCGGGGGCACCTGCGGGGCGCGGGGCGGCGTCTTCCAGGGTCACTGTCGGTGCGGGGCTCCAGGTCCCGAGATGTAGGGGATACAGTCACGGGGTCAGAGGAGGGGGTATCTTAGGACACGGGGTCTGGCTCCGCGTCCTCCGGGAAATGACTGAACCGCACTCCCGGACTCGGTGCGTGGCCCGCGGCGCCCGTCGGGCCAGCGGGGCCGCGTGGGAGCGCGCGGTGCCTCCTGCGGTGCCTGCACACCACCCGACGACAGCGGGGGCTGCTGTGAGGTCGGAACAGACTGGCGGCCGCTGTCCTCCCGGGAGGCCGGCCGGGCGGGCCCGGGGGTGGAGCGCGCGCTCCGTCCGTGGCCCCCCGAGCGCGGGAAGCGCGGAGCGCGGGGCCTTGGCCGCCCGGCGGCCGGTGTGCACACCGAGTGCGTTTCTGGAACGAGCCGGGCAGCGGGAAGCGCTGCTGTTCCCTGTCTTTCCACGACTCCCCCTCGCGGGCCTACGGCTTCCCGGCACCGTCGCGGGGCCCAGAGTCACAGCCCGCGTCGCTTCCCGGAGCGGGGCTGCTTCTCAGTGGCATGCCATCCCGGTTCCGACGGGACCGGGCTGTTTCTAATCATGTTTGGGTTTCTCCACCTGGTGAACACCGCCCGTGAAACCCGCACTCAGTGCGTGTCCTTTAGCGACCGGCTTGTGCCACCGAGGGTAACGTCCTCGGGTCCATCCACGTTGTGCCGGGTCAGGATTTCCTTCCTTCCTTTTTGTTTTTTTTTTTTTTTAAGATTTTATTTATTTATTTTTAGAGAGAGGAGAAGGGAGGGAGAAACAGCAATGTATGGTTGCCTCTCACATGGCCCTCATAGGGGACCTAGCCTGCAACCCAGGCATGTGCCCTGACTGGGAATCAAACCGGGATCGTCTGGTTCCCAGCCTGCACTCAATCCACTGAGCTACACCAGCCAGGGCCCCTTTTTGTTTTTTTAACCCTCGGCCGAAGACACGTTTCCGTTGCTTTTAGAGAGAGAAAAGTGGGGGAGGGGGAGAGAGACGGCAGATGCGAGACAGAAGCCTCCGCCAGTTTGCCTCCCCTGCGCACCCAGGGAACCGGGACCAGGAATCGAACGCGCAACCTCTGCGGCTGCGGGTCAAGCTCCGACGAAGTGAGCCGCGCCGACGGCGGGACTTCCTTCCCTGTTTGAGGCTGACTGATTCGTTTTAAACGCAGACGTGTTTTCTCTTTGTTTTTATTTAGTGTATTGTATGTTTTCCATTCCCATTTACCCCCCTTGTACCCTCTTCCACCTCCCACCACCCCTCCCCTGCAGCCCCCACACTGACGTGCACGGCCGAGCAAAGGGACAGAGGCTGGGCCAGCTGGCACGGTCCCCGCACCCGCGTCAGCGGGCGCTGGGGCTGCTCGCAGGTCGGAGCGGCCCCTGCAGGATGCGCTGTGCGCAGGGGTCAGGGTCTCTCCCCCGGGCCCAGGTCGCAACTCTTTAGGGTGTGTATCTAGACGTGGGGTCGCTGGGTCACCGGGCGGTTCCATTGTTAACTTTTTGAGGACTCCAGACCTTTCCACAGCGGCTGCACCAGCCTGCATTCCCACCAGCGGTGCCCGCGGGCTCCGGGTCCCACCGCACCAGGGCTTGTTATTTCCCCGGGGGTGGGGGGGGGGCGGTTCTAGATAGCAGCCGTCCTGATGGGCGAGAGGTGGCATCTCCTTCTAGGCTTTTGTTGTTGTTTTGTTTTGTTTTTCAGTTTATTTTATTTGAGAGAGAGGGAGAGAAACACCAGTCAGTGGCCTCTCACACCCGCCCCCCACTGGGGACCTGGCCCTGACCCCGAGTTAGAACGTGCAGCCTCTTTGCGGGACAACATCCGACCCTGAGCCTCGCAGGCCAGGGCTCGCTGCAGCCGGGACGGGGTGTCCCCGGTGACGGGAGGGCGCGCACCTTCCCGCCCGCTCCTCCGCCACGCCCGTATCTCCCTCCATGGGAGGAGACGTCTCTTCCAGCCCTTTGCCCGTTTCTGAACCTGGGGTTTTTCTTGGAATATTTTTAAAGTCCTATTTTATTGATGGTGCTATTACAGTTGTCCTGATTTTTCCCTTTGCCCCCCTCCACCCAGCATCCCTCACGCCCTCAGGCAATGCCCCCCCCACCCCCCGCTCATGTCCGTGGGCCATTTGTCGGGTCTGTGGTGCTCCATGTCCTGTGCTGCACTTTCCATCTCCAGGGCTGTTCTGTGACCACCGTTTGTCCTTCTCAGTCCCCTCCCCTCTGCACTGATTCCCCTACACACCCGTCTGTCAACCATCCAAACGCTCTCCGTATCCACGACTCTGCCTCCGTTCTGCTTGTTTGCTTTTTAGATTCAATTGTTGATAGATGTGTATTTTTTGCCATGTTACTGTTTATAGTTTTGATCCTCTGTTTCTTACATAAGTCCCTTGAACATTTCATGTAATAATGGTTTGGTGATGACGATCTCCTTTAGTTTTTTGTCTGGGAAGCTCTTTATCTGCCCTTCAATTCTAAATGATGGCTTTGCTGGGTAGAGGATGGATGTAGGTCCCTGCTTTCCATGCCTTTGACTATTTCTTTTTTTTAAGATTTTTTTTTAATTTATTTACTTTCAGAGAGAGGAGAAGGTAGGGAGAAAGAGCAATGTACGGTTGCCTTTCACATGGCCCTCACTGGGGGCCTGGCCCGCAACCCAGGCATGTGCCCCGACTGGGAATCGAACCGGGACCCTCTGGTTCCCAGCCCGCGCTCAATCCACTGAGCTACACCAGCCGGGCACCTTTGACTATTTCTTGCCCATCCCTTCCAGCCTGAAAAGTTTCTTTTGAAAAATCAGCTGACAGGGTTAGGGGAGCTCCCCTGTATATAACTAACTGCTTTTCTCTTGCTGCTTTTAGGATTCTCTTTCTCTTTAACCTTTGGGATTTTAATGATGACGTGTCTGGGGGTGCGTCTCTTTGGGTCCATAATGTTTGGGACTCTGTGCTTCCTGGACTTGCATGTCTGTTTCCCTCACCAAATTAGGGACATTTTCTTTCATTACTTTTTCAAACAGGTTTTCAAAACCTTTTCTCTTCTCCTTCGGGCACCCCTGTGAAGCGAATGCTGGACTTCTTGAAGTCGTCCCAGAGGCTCCTCACATGGCCCTCGTTTTTTGTTTTTTTATTCTTTTTCTTCTTACTATTATTGGTGGTTTCTTTCCTTACGTTCCATATCATTGATGTGATTCTCAGCTTCATCCACTCTACGGTTGTTTCCCTGTAGATTGTTCTTTATTTCCATTAGTGTTGCCTTCATTTCTGATTGGATTTTTTACACTGCTGAGGCCCTCACTGAGTTCTGCAGCATCCTGATAGCTCTTTTCCTGGAGTTTAGATCTGTTATTGGGGCAGCCTCCCTGTGTGTGTTTCCGTGTGTTTGGTAGGGCTGCTGTGACAGTGTCTTGGTCGTGTGGCCTGATGTGGGGCCCAGTGGCACAGCCTCCCCTATATCCCAAGCTGGGTACTCGAGGGTGCCCTTCATGTGGGCTGAGTACACCCCCCTCCTGTACTTGAGCCTTGGTTGCTGTTGGCAGGTCAGTGGGAGGGATTTTCCCAGGCCAGTCAGCTGCAAGGACTGGCTGTGACCACTGACCACCAACCTCCGCCCTCCGTGGAGGATCAGCTGCGCAGAGGCAGGGTGGTGGTGCTCTGACCTGGTCTGTAGCTGTCCACTGGGTGCGCTGGCCCTGGGGTTTCCTGGGTGGTGCAGGCAAGGTCAGCTCCCACCTGTGTTTTGCCCAGGGCCACCCTGCCTGAGCTATGATGCAATCTGAGATGACTGCAGCTGGTGCTGGGCTTGGAGATTCCCAGGGGAAGCCAAGCTGTGAATCTAGGCTGGCTGCAGCTAGTGCTGGGGTTGGGGTCAGTGAAGCCAGCTGTTGGCTTGAGAGGATTTAGGAAGTTGTGAAGCGTGAGCCAAGACCAGCCGTTCACATGGAAAACAGCTTGGGTGGGCGCACTAGTTGGGTGGGGCGGAGTCTCTGGGGGTCTCCAAGGGGAGATCAGTGTTAGGCAGGCTGATGGGGTCTCAGATGTGGCACCAGTTTGCCAGCTCTGGGGGGGCGTCTAGAAAAGGGACAATGGCCGCCGCTCACCTCGATGCCTCCCCCTGCATGCCACTGGTGCCTTTCAAGCTGCCGTCTTGGTGCTGGAGCCTAGAGGGAGGGAGTCTGAGTGGGGGAGTCCATATGTGGGTTCTTTAAGAGGAACTGCTTGGGGCTCCAGAAGCTTCTTCCACCAACTCAATCTCCACTGGTTTTTGTAGCCAGAAGTCTTGGGGACTTATCTTCCTGGCACTGGGACCCTGGGCTGGGGGAGCTGGTGTGGGGCTGGGACTCCTTGCTCCCGAGATATCCCCCCCCAATTTTTATCCACCACACCTGGGTGAGAGACAAGCCTGTTCTGCATCTGCGCCTCCCGCCAGTCTGGATGGATGCGGTTTCTTTAATTCCGTACTTGTCAGAATTCATTCAACTCGATTTCTGATGGTTCTGAGTGATGGTCATTCCTTATTTTAGTCGTAATTTCTGCGAAGAGGCGAGCTGTGTCTGCCTACCCCGCCATCTGGACCGGAAGTCAGTTGTTTATGTCGTTGGGTTTTAGAAATGCTCTATATATTCTGGACATTAATCTGCCGCCAGACGTGTGATTTTCAAATACCTTCTCCCAGTCTGTGGGCGGCCTTTTCACTCTGTTGTTGCCAGGCCTTTGGTGACAAATCCCAGAAGTCATTACCAAGTCCACGGTCGTGAGGTTGGTGCTATGTCTTCTGAGAGTTGGGACAGTTCTAGGCCTCACGGTCGGGGCTGGTGCCGTTGAGCTGGCTGCGTGTAGGGCGTGGGCTCTGCCTCCGGGAGGCCGGCTTCCCGGGCGCCAGGTGCCGGTCCGGGGCGGCTGCACGCAGGGTGCGTTTCACTGTGTGGCCCTCAGCCCCCCCGTCTGCCCCCCCCCCCACTGCCGCCACCGCCGGGGCCCAGGGCTCTGTGGTCCCCATGGGCGCACCTGGCGGCTCACGACGGCAGCCACACAAGGGCCGAGCCCTCTGAGCGCGCTCAGACCTGGGGACTGTCTGTCCCCTGCCGGAGCCACCTGGTTGGGATGAGTGCCCCCCCAACTCACCTGCCCGGGAAGCACCCCACCACCGGCACTGAGGGTGGGGCTGGTCCACGGGGACCCTCTGGCCCCACGAGCAGGTTCTGGGGTCTGTGTTGCCTCTAGCCCCAGGCTCGGTCCTGGAGAGAAGGGACACTGTCCAGCAGGGCTCCTGATGCTCAGAGAACCCAGTCCCCTGTCCACCCACAAGGCCAACCCTGCAGAACACACGTCCCTCCCGGACAGCGGGTGCCTGTCCCGAGAGACCAGGGCAGCTGGATGGTGAGAGCCGCCCAGAGCAGACGTCCGCTGCCACCGTCCCTGCCATCCCCGAAGGGCCTTTGCAGGAGCCAGTTTAACCCCGATTTTCTGGGCCTGCGCAGTCCTCCGAAACCCCGCGGGTTGGCTCTGTGTGCACAGACGGACAGGTGCTGACCACTGTCCCCTGCCACAGGTCGCCGCTCTGCAGGGCCCCACCCCCGAGGGCAAAAGGGACGTGAGGTGGAGAGATCGCACCGTGGGGGACACCACGCAGCAGGCCCGGCCCCAGTCACTCGCTCTCCCCAGTGACCTACCCGGGCACCTGCTGGGGACATGGCAGCGTCCCCAGGAGGACTTCAGGAGTCCGAGCATTGAGACAGCAGAAGCCAGCGCAAGGAGACCTGCCAACCCCGCCAGGGCAGCTGTCCACACAGGACACAGCTCTCTGCCCCCCGAGGGTTGGGCGGGCCTGGGGAGCAGCACGGAGGACGACCCCGTCTCCTCGCCCCACGTACACATGCACACTTGTGGGACCCACGAACCCGCCGCGCAGAGGCTGCTCCCAGCGCAGGGGCCGGAGGAGCCCAGCCAGGCTGCCCAGAGGGCCCTGTGGGTTCCTGACCTTGTGACCCAGTGAGGACCCAGCAGGCAGATGGCCTGTCCCCTGCATGCTCGGTAAATGTCTCCCCGATGGGACGGCTCCCAGGCTGTGCCACGCCATCTCCAACAAAGGCTGGGGTCTGACCAGGTCATGGGTGCGGCCAATCTCGGGCTGACCCTTCCTCAAGCACAAGCAGCCGAGCCTTGGGGACAGGCTGAGCGGGGACAGTGGCCAGGACAACCTCTGGGCCCTGCCTGGGCCGCTTCCATTCCGTGTTGGGGCAGAGGGGGCTGTGACGGCTGTCTCACACGGCGCGTCCCTGCTGAGCGCACGTGTCCACAGGGACGCGGACAACGAGACGAGAGCCCTGAGTGACCAAAGCTGTGGTGCCCGTGAGGGACCAGGGCCTGCTTTCTCTGCGACCTGTGTGTGTGCCAGGCGACACCCGGGCAAGGAGCCCGAGAAGCCGGGGACCCCCTGACCTGCCCCCACCTGGGAGGACCGCGGCACTCCAAGATAGAGCTGTGCCAGCCCGGCCCCCCAGAGGCGGCCACCGTCCCCGATGCCCGCAGGTCCCGGGACATCGGCGTTGTACAGAATACACGCCACCCCCGGGGGCGCCCGGGGACATGGGCAGCGAGCCAATGCCCCGGGGCTGCACTCAGGGCTCTGTCCCCGCACAGTGGCCACCATGGCCGCGGTGACACAATCAGAGCAAGTCTCTGCGGCCAGCCGTGTTTAATTACAGATGTGACTCAAAGCCCAGACACAACAGTGACACCCTCTCTGTGGGAGCCGGCCATTCTCAGCACCGTGTGGGGACGTGTGTGCACACACATGCACACTGTGTGTGCTGTACATGCACGCACACGTGTGGGGGTGCCATGCGCATGTTTGTGGGCTGCATGGTGCACGTGTGTAGTATGTGTGGGTGCATGTGCTGCACGCACGTGTGTGCTCACACGGGTGTGTGCCTGGACACCACAGGCAATAGCCTGTCTCCCACTGGAGAGCAGGGCTGTGCCCCGGACCGAGCTCCCTCCGAACGCAGGGGCCGGGTGGGCGCTGCTGCAGAGCCTCACACCCCTGGATGGGGCCTCTGCCCGACCCCAGTGCCCGCCACGGAGACCCGCCTGTGTCCTGTGTCCTGTGTCAGACTCATAGGCTGAAAAGCCAGGACACAGTGCTGTGGACACGAGCCACGTGTGAGCTCGAGTGGCTCTCGCTTGATGACTCGGGCGTGGCCCGCAGGACGAGGGGCCCTGGAGAGGAGAGGAGGGGCCACGGCCGGGAGCAACCCGGGGACTCGTTCAACGCCCAGCAGTGCCGCCCCAGTGGCCGTGGTGGCAGGTTGCCGTGGAGATGCCTTCTTCTGGACGTACACAGCTGGCGACTAATGCATGTCTTGCTCTTCAGCAGATCCTAGTTGAGTACTTTCAACTTAAGTATTTTAAAAGTCATCTTTACATTATTGAAGACCGGTGAAAAATACAGAATCTGACAGCTACTCACTGCCCCGCTCTGACGCCCGAAAGGCCCACCCTGGCAGTGCGGCTGGGTGAGCGCCCCGGCCCGGGGGCTCCCCGTGGGGCCGCGTCCGACTCCTAGGCTCCCAGACGCTGGGGACACTGCCTCTCGGAGGCACGCGGCCCCTTCCTGCTCCTTCCTCTAGGACAGGCCCACCAGGGGCGCTGCCGGCCACCACGCCCTGCGGACGCTGTCCCCAAGAGGGGCTGAAGGACCTTCCTTCTCAGACCTCAGTGAAAACATGGCGACCCCACGGGAAGCTTTATGAAGCGGCCGTGCCGGTGCGACGGTTTGGCAAAGGTGATCGGGGTCAAGCGCTCGGCCAGGGCCGCCCCTCTCCCTGAACACGGTCCTGAGAAAGGCTGGTTCTGCAGAACCGGAGCGCGGAGGAGCTGCGGGTGGAGCGCGGCCCGGCAGGCGTCTGGCCCCGGGCACCCCTGGCCCTCAGTAGATGTCCGGGCAGCCGGAGAAATCCCGCTCGAAGTAGCCGCCTGCGTACAGCCAGTCGGGGGCGCCCGTGTGCGGGTTCCTGCCCCGGCGAAACCACCTGCAACACAGGGCGGGGGTCAGGGCGGCGGGCCCACTCAGCGAGGACACTGCCCTCTGCCACGCGCCAGCACGGCAGCGCGCGTCTGCAGGGCGGCCCCGGCTCACGCTGCAAACCCCCGACCGAAACCTCACGGGCCTCGCAGCCAAGGCCAGGCTGGCCCGCTGCCCGAGGGGCCTGGGCTCCGAGCGGCCCGCCCGTGTCTCCGCAGGGGAGGGCGGGATCAGGGCACAGGAGAGCCCGTGTGGGCACTGCCCCCGGTCCCCAGCACACGGCCACCTGCCCCCGTCCCTCTTATGACGTGGGGACAGGAAAGGGCACCCGCGATGCACCAGGGGCCGGTGGGGGCTCACAAAGTAGGAGCGATTGCCCTCTTGGGACAAACATCAGTATTTTCACAGTATTTTTTCAAATTGGCTGCTTAAAAAACAGGGAAGGGATATTAACTAGTTCCAGGCTGTCTTGCTGGGACAGAGCAAACTCCTCATATCAAACTATTAGGAGTAAAATACTAAACGAAATTGGAAGCCAGCCACCGAAAGCTGGTTTTGAACATGACACCCACGTGACAGCCACGAGGGGACCATGTCGGGCCCGGAGCACAATAGCCAGCTGCCCGCCGAGGAGCCGCTCACACCCCCGGGGACTCGGCGACCAGGACGCGGGCTCATGGTTCCACTTTGAAATCACGTGAAGCCTGGCAGCACTGGGTGGAGCGAACCCCACTCAGTGAGCTGCTGCCACGTGGTGGCCATTGCAGAGCAAGTGTGACAGCTACCGAGAGGGCCCTCCCCGCAGGCGTGCGAGGGGCGTGGCATGGCCACAGCCGCTGGGTCACAGGGAGCAGGCGGGTGGGGACGGCGGGGGCGGGCCCCCGATGCAGCCAGTCGTCCCTGAGAGCTGTCCTCCCTCAGTCACTGGCTCATTCGGCTACGTTTTCTCTGTAAATTTGCCACAGTCGGGAAAGAGCTCGAGGCCAAATCCACAGGGGCCAGGGCGGGGGACCTGGGCTCCAGGGGCCTGCCCCCCGCAGCGGGCTGGGCTCGCTCCGTCTGCTGGTGGGCGCCACACTGGGCACGGGGCTGTCGCCACCATCGCAACTCAAGCAGGGGCGGCTTCTGCTCGGCCACGGGCGTGGGGGTCCTCCCCGTCCCCGCGCCCCAGGGCGGGCCTCACCGCGTCTGCCACTCGGCGTCCCCCTTGTCGCGCTCCCGCCGGGCTTCCCTCTGCTTCTCCTCCAGCCGCTCCTTCTCCTGGCTCGCCAGATCTGGGCCAAGCACACGGTCTGGGTAAGGAGCTGCCCTCGCTGGGGACCGTGGACAGCACGTGGCATCAGGGAACTGCACCCAGGGGCCAGGACTCCGGCGTCGAGGGGCCGTGGGTCCCGGCCGGGCACCAGCCAGGGGCACATGTGAAGCTCCTGGGCCGTGTCCGCACGGCCCAAGCGGGGGTCCCACCCCGAGTCCCCCATGCCGGCACGCACCCATGTCGCCATTCTCCATGCTCCGGATGTCGGGGCGCAGGCGGCAGTCCGTGGGCGCCAGCGTCCTCTCCATGCCGGGCTGCAGCTCGTTGAGGGTCACGGTGAAGCTGGTGAAGTTGTACATCTGAGGGCAGAGAGAGGTCGCACACGCTCCCCTGAGCACGGTCCCCGCGCCTGGAGTCACCCCTGCAGGTCACGCAGGGGCAGGGCCCTTCCCTGGCCTGAGACACACCAGCCTCGGTCCCCTTGGGACCCCCCTCGATGCCCGGCTTGCAGTCTGTCCCCTGCCACCTCTGGGGTGAGCGGGTTGTTCACACTTGCTCTGCAGTGTACAAGGGCGTGACGACACTGTGAAAAGCCATAGTGTGTTGTACACTTGTGTTCTACAAACAGCAGTTTAACACGTGAAAAATAGAGCATGCTCTGTGATGTTATACTTGTTACGTAATTGTTAATACATTATGTGGGACACGAACTGCGAGTTTTTCAAAAACAAACACCGAAATGCATCTGAAGTGACAAGTCGGAGTTGGCGTCCCTACAAACCGCTCCGCAGGGCACTGGGCACACGCCTCCCAGGCCTCGGCCCGGGGCCGGGGCGGCGATGCCGTGTGCCGACAAGCGGGTCGGCGTGCAGACCAGGCACTGCCTGTGTCGCTGGCCGGCTGGGTGTGGCTCGGGGGGCAGGAGCCCAGAGGCTCGCCGGGCAGCTCTGCCCACCAGGCGGCAGGTTGCAAGGCCCCATCTGCTCTGGGCAGTGCACTGGGGGGCTCGTGCGGGCAGGGACGGCAGAGGGTAGTGTCAGGGAGGGGTGCACGGACCTGCGCAGAGTTGGGGGGCCGGCTGTTGACCCTCCAGAGGAGCTTGCTGCCTGGAACGACCTGCACAGTCTCTGGAGCCTTGGGCACAGCGTCCCCAGCGTCCCCGTCAGTGTGCTCAGAGCCGTTGTCCTGGAACACGGAGCACAGGGTCGGGCATCGGGGGGACAGCGGCCCTGGGGGTGCCTTTCGGGCGCGATGCTGAGCCCCGAGCAGAACGGGATGCCCACCAGGGAAGGGCAGGCCACGGCCTGTCTGGACCGGCTGCCCACAGTCTAGGGTGCGCCAGGCCTGCTGCGTCTGTGCTCACCCCCCGGAAGGTCTCCCGGGCCGGGCCCCCAAGGACAGGGCGCGGAGTCGGCGGCAGATACGGCTCTGCAGGGGGAAGGAGCCTCACCGCATGAGAGGCCTGGCCACACACAGGAAGCGGCACAGGCAGAGTCACAGGAAGCAGGAGCTTCCCCTTCGAGGGCCGCTGGGCCCGGCCGTGCAGCCACACTGCACACCGAGGTCCGGTGTGTCACCCGGACCACAGGACCCGTTCGAACCCCCCTTCCGGCCGTCAGCTCGGCCGCCCGATGTCAGCAGGCCCCCAGGCCCAGGCAGCAGTGGCCCTGCCTGTCACTCAAGGCAACACCAGCCTCGTTGCCTCTGACAGGAGCAGCCTCGTTGGCTCTGACAGGCCTGCGCGGACGAGGGGCTGGAAGACGGGGGTCAGCCCCCAGGTGTGCGCAGCTCGGCGTTTCCAGGGGGAAACAGGGGCACCTGGTCCAGGTCGACGTGACTCGACACGGGCGGCCGACACTGTGACACAGGCCTCACGCGTCCGCGCCGTCGGGACGCAGAGGCACAGGCCACCGACCGCCGCATCTGTGCGTCCTCTCCCCCAGGGCCCGTCCCCGCGGGCGGGCGGGCAGTGCCTTACCGGCTGAGCCGCTCCCAAAGGCTCGCCCCGCCGCCCCTGCCTCCGGAAGGACTCGTAGGCCGCGGGCTCCACACCCCACAGACACTCCGTCCACTTGCCATAGATGATGAACAGCTTCTTCTTGCTGGAACGGAGGGGGTTAGAGCCACGTCAGGAGCAGGCACAGGCCAGCCGTGCCCACGTGCAGCCCGCACCTCACCCCGAGCGGAGGCCGTTTGGCCCGCCTCGTCCACCTGGGGCCCTCTGCGCATAAACGCAGAGGAGGAGGCGTGCATTTCAGGCCTCTGCTCACGCCGCTTGAGACGGACACCAAACGCCCTGAGAGACCAGGGCAGAAGGGACAGGATGGGATAGGACGGGGCAGGATGGCCGGCCACGGTCACGGGGGGCAGAGACGCACAAGGGTCGTGCTCTGAGACACGCTGACTCTCGTGGCTGCGCACCCCCGGGAGCAGGCCCCACACAGGGAGGGGCTTCACCTCCGTCACCACACGAGGCCCTCGCTGCCCACCTGCTTCCTCAGGCAGCGGCCACCTCTGCCCACCTTTCCCGGCCGGTCCCTGCGGCTCCAAAAGGGGCGAGGCCCCCTCCCTGGGGGAGGGCACGGGAGCCCCACACCCGGGGACGCCACTCCGTAGCGGGGGTGTCAGGCGCACCAGGGCTCAGCGGCTCAGCCTGGAGGGTGACCGCTGCTCCCTGAGGAGCCTCCTGGGGGGGACTCCACCAGGGACAGGCTGCTGACGGGGCTGGGGGGTAGAGCCGCAGCATGAGGAGTGTGTGTCCTGCGGGACACACATGGACTGGAGGGGCGGGGAGGGGCCTCGTGACATCACGTGGCCCAAATTACTTGGGAGAAAATCGAGACCCAAAACATAAGGCAAACAACCCAAAGGGAGGAACAAACTCAGCGAGTTTGTCAAAACACACCGTCGGCCCTTCCTCTCCTCACGAAACCTTTAAAATCCCGACTCCCGGGCTGGCAGGAGCCGCCACGAGGACACTGGGCTCCGGAGGCCGCGTCTCAGCTCCGCCACCCTCGAGAGAGGGCGACACCCAGAAACGACACCGAAGGCTTATCTTTTATCTCCTGTTGTGCCCGATAATGAAATGACTTTTCTAAAGGAAAAGGAGGCATAAGAGGGCCCCGAGCGGGTCAGCCAGGAGTGCCCCCCCCCGGCCCACGGAAGGGCCACGCGGGGCCCACGTGCCGGGCCCACCGCCCGTGGACCTACTTCTTGTCCTGGATGTAGCCTTCCACCCTGTGGAGCTCTTTCCCGAACAGGCCGCACGGCTTGAAGTGGAGCACACACCTGTCCCCGGTCCTGTGTGGGGGGCAGACACAGACCTCTGCTGCCGGACGGCGGCGGGAGCGCAACCAAGGGCGCGGGGGCCCCCCCGGGGTGGGAAGGCTGCACGGTCCAGCCTGCGGACCGCAAGTCACTTAAGCGCCCACTTTAAACGGCGGACTTTGGACGAGTCAGTGACACCTCAGCAGAGCTGTGGGAGGGCCGGCCGGGCAGTGGGGGGGTCCAGGAAGAGGGAACGGCAGGCACAAGGGGACAGGACAGGGGAGGCCACTGGGCTGTCTGTCACCTGGGAGCCACCCTGTTCTTGTGTTGCTTAAAATTTCTCGTGACTAGAAAGCAAGCACCATCCGCACAGACCGTGGCGGGGCCCGCCCACCCCCAGGGACCTGGGGCTCCCTGTCCCGCCGCCGAGCGTGGCACGCTGGGCTGCAAGAAAGCCGCCCAGGGCAGCAGCCAGCGCTCTGGACGGCCGGCCCCCGGTGTGCGGGCCCAGTGGGGGCCGCATGTGGCGGGCGGCACGGCTACCTGTGGTTGCGGATCTCCACCGTCCCGTACTGCTCTATCCAGAGCTTCCCGATGATGATGTTGTGCACACAGCAGGTGGGGTTGGTCCAGGTGTAGGCCTCCTGGTGCCTGCCAGAGTGCCGAGAGCCGGCGTCAGAGCGACCGGACGTCCACCCCGAAAGCGAAACTCCAGACAGAACAGAGGTAATTGCTCAAGCCCGCGGCAGCTGAGTGCCACTTTGAACTGCCTCTCACGCGGAGACGTACTTAGCATTCGTTTGAAACTGCTCCCCACTCCTTTGTAGCAACAACAAAGCTCTGTCTGAACGCCAGCGAAGCCGAGACAAAGGGGCTCTCGGGGGCACACCAGCACCTCGTGGGCAGGCACAGGCTCCCAGTGCGTGCCGGGGTCTGCCCTCCGACGGCAGGGCACTCCCCACCGTCCCTCTGGTTCCTCGCCCTCCCCAGTGGCCTGCCCCCAGAGAAAAGCCCCCACGGATGTGAGGTGAGCCCATCCCTGGACCCAGGTCCCCAAGGATGCCGCGTCAAAGAGCCACATTTAAGGGCACAATCAGCTCAGTGTGATGCACCTCATGGCAATTATTTGCAATTCCTTGAATTTCCCGGGTGGAACCCAAACGTCTCCCAGGAGGGGCTGTCCTCCCTGGGCCTGGTGACCTCGCCGCTCCCCAGGTCCTCATGGGCCTCTTGCAGCCAGCCCGGCCAGGCCAACGGGGCGCAGACCCCATCAGTGGTCCCCGCGGTGCTGCCATCTTGCCTCGGCACCGCGCCAGCGCCTGGCCTGGACCGCAGCTGCAATGGCCCCGCAACAGCTGGGATGCCGCAGTTCTTCCGAGGTGTCTTTGACCCACATCGGACTGGGCAGATTTAGGATGGACGGGGTGGGGCAGCCTCCCAGGTGGCCCCTCAGGCGCCTCTGCTCCTGGAACTCACCCCCCTCTGCACTCAGCCAGGGCCGGCCTCGCCCACGGCACCCTGGGGCGTGGAGATCACAGCCGGGTCACCTCTGGGACAAGCTCATAAAAGCCAGGGTGGCTTCCCTCTGGGTGGCTTCCCCCCCTTGGGTCCTCGGCTCTGAGGGAAGCCAGCACCACGTGCAGTGGCGGCAAAGGCCAATGTCCTGGCTGCCACCTGACCAGACACCGCACAGACCCCGGCAGCTCGGAAGCCCCGCCTGGTGTGACCACTAGCTGTCCTGGGCTGCACAGTGTGGGGCGTACGCAGGAGAGTGCACAGCAGAGGCCGGACCCCCAGGGCGAGAGGACGGGACGCCCCCGGGCCGCGGCTCTGGACTGGGGACACATCTGCTGCTGGAAGGCTGCCCGCCACTCGGGGAAGAGGGCACCCTCTGCCCACACCCACCTGAGCAGCTCCAGCGTGATGGTGCCCCGGGGCTCCGCCTCCACGCTCTTGCCCCAGAACTTGAGCTTCGGGTAGATGGAGCCATGGAACAGGAAGTCCTGGTGCAGGCCTTCGGCATGGAAGGCGCTGATGGGCGGGTGGTGGCTCACCTGCTCCGAGATGAACCGGAACCCCAGGTCCTCCCTAGGGCAGGGCGGGGAGAGGGGCGTGAGTGACAGCGGGCCCGCGGCTGGCGGCCGTGTGCCCGTGGGACTGCGGGGGGAGCCGGGAGATGGGACCACGCCGCACTGCCACGGACATGCGACCTGCACCGTGACGTCCCACTCGCCCCACGCTGACCACACATGCACCTGCAAGCGGGGCCCCGGGGCCGCCCCGAGCTCGCGCAGGTCTGCCAGGGCCTGTCGGGACGAGGCCGGGACGCCAACCGCCCAGCCCAAGGGCCAGGGCTGCCCGCCCGTCCCAGGCGCCCACCAGCCTCCTCCGCGGCCCCTGGAAGCTTTGCGATCTGATGTCTGAGGCCCTGAGATATTTCTGTCCAGGAAATGGGAGTTTTCGTACACTCTCTTGTTCAATAAAAATGTCACTTTTAAATTATTCCAGAACTGTGAACACACCTACAGTTGTAGTCATTAAAAATGACAAAAGCTAAACCACATAATTATTGACTTCACTGGGTTCTGAATTTCTAGCCATCACAGAGGAAGGAAAGCTGAAAAATTAGGCTCTCAAAGGTGGCTGCCTAGGTACGTGATTTATGAAATGGGTGCTCGTCTGAGAAAAGCAGCGGCGTCTGTAGCTTCGCGACCAGCCAGGGTAGACTCAGCTTGGTCCCTCGGCTCCAGCAGGGCAGTGGCCTGGGCCCTGGGCCCACAGCAAGCCGCAGACATGACATGTGGGCACCAGGACTGGGGCACAGTGGACGGACACGCCAGAGCTCAGAGGCATGTGAGCCTCTGCCAGTCACGAGTGTGGGCCCCAGGCCTGCAGATGCCCCTGAACAGAGGGAGGGCCAGGAGGCAGCCCAGGCGCTGGGCGTCTGGGTCCCCGGGGGGCACTTTCCACCTCTACCCCTGGTCGCGCTCTGGTCTCCTGTCCCTTTTACCGTTCCCGTGGAATGAACGGAAAGGCTGAGCCGGTCCCGAAGGCGCCCCCGCGCTGTGGACGGCGGACGGCGCCTGCTTGGCCAGGCTCTCGGAGCACAACGCTGCTGAGTCCAAGACCAAGCCCCCTTTAGCAGCGACTCTTGGGCGAGTCTCTCCGGCCTCTGGGCCTCAGCTTCCCCATTTGTAAACTGGAGGCTCAGGACGGCTCCCTGCTGGCCTCTCGCTGGGACTCGCTGTGGCCCACGGCCACCTGCCGCACGCGCCCTCTGTCACCTGCGAACCAGCCCCCGCGGCCATGCCGCGCTCTATGACACCTCCTGCTCTCTCCACGTGCGGAGACCCCCAGCCAGCAGCTCTGAGCCAGCCGACGTGAGGTCCCACCGAGGAGCCTGGGGATGCTCCCGCACTGGCGGTGCCACGGAGGGGTAGCCGCTGCACCCTCTTGACGAGCCGGGCCCGGGCCAGCCTCTGGGACTCACGCGCCCGCGTTGCGGCCCCACCACCATCAGAGGCAGTCCCACCACGCAGCCCGAGGCCAGAGCGGCCACACAACTGCCCTCGGCCTCCGCCCTGGGGCCCGGCCTCACCTGACCAGCTCGTAAGTCTCTCCCAGGAGCGGGTTGAAGGGCTTGCCGGTCCTCTCCCACTGGGAAGCCACCGCCGACACCGCAAAGGCGGCCACGCACTGCGGACGACACAGGCTGTGAGCGGCGCCCCCAGGAAGGAGCCACAGGGTACGGCAGGCCCCCCACTCGTCGGGATGCCCCCTCTGGTGACGGCTCAGCCTTCCCCTTGTGACGTGTCCGGGGCACAGCGTCCGGGGAGGCGCCTTCTGTCACCACCACCTCCACACAGCCGCGCACAGCAGGCCCCAGGCCTTCCCGTCCTGGCCCGTCCTTCCTGCCGGGCCCTGTGCGGGGGTGGTGTGTCTGTCCCACACACGCACACATGCACGCACCTGAACTCACAGGGGCACATGTTACATGCACACCCACACAGGCACACAGCCACCCTACCGGGAGCACGCCCCGGCACGATGTGTCAGCCACTGGTCACACTGGTCAGGATAGCCCAGGGTCAGTCACAGGGGTCACGCCCACTGAAAGACACAGCCCCCCCCCCCCCCGCACCCCGCAGCGCGGTCGGCCCACCTGCATGCGCTCCAGGGCCCGGGGCTGGCAGGCGGCGCTGCACACCAGGGCCGTGTGCTCCATGTACTCCGTGAGCCGCTGCAGGAAGCTCAGCGGCTCGTTGAAGGCCACGGGCATGGTGATCTTGGACAGCTCCTGGGGGGCCGGCAGGGCGTCACAGGAGCCTTCCCAGAAAGTGCCACCCGCAACCCCCCCCACCCTGCCCCCCAGCTCCAATCCTCTAACAGGCACTTCTCGGAGGGAGCAGCCGACGCCCGTGCTGCAGGATGGAACCTGGCGTCAGCCACCACGCCCCCCGCCGCCACGCCAGCCGCCCCACTGCAGCGTGTCCTTGACGCCACTTTCGGATCTGTGGCCCCAAAGCATCGTCCAAGCCATCCGCCCCCATCACCCCCAGGAGTCGGGGGACGGGAGAGACACGCACACGAGCAGGAGGAGCTGGAGGGATCCCGTCATCCCAAATCCAAAGCATCCTTGAAACAAATCCTGAGTCCCCCTCTCCCTGGACCATGGGCTGCCCGCAGGTCCCACACCGCACAGTGGGGACGTGCTGGGCGCCTTTTGTCAGGGGTCCGGGCCCCCTTGAGGAGGGCAGCCAGCGGCCACGGCGCACGCAATGGGTTAACCCCAGGGGTCTGACCCACGGAGCCCTTGGCTGCTGTCCGGCCCTGCCCCCACCCCCTCCCTAGGTGTCTTCCCCGCCTGACCGCGGGAGCCCAAGCTGTGCCGACTCACCAGGCCGACGCACTTCTTCAAGATCCCCCACAGGCTGAAGTCGCTCCTGGTGAAGGTCGGGGCCGGCAGGCGCGTCCTGAAAAGCAGCGACCCCGGGGGCCCCATCGCCGTCAGTCCAGCGCAGGCTCACGCACGCTCAAGGGGAGCTTCCCCTCACGTCGGACCCGAGCGCCAGAGCGCCGCGCCCCGGGCACGCCGGGGGCGCGCAGAGTCCCTGCAAAGCGCCGCCGCGGCCCTCCAGGCCCACGCGGAGCGGCGCTGCGTCTGGAAATCCTGGGCTGTGCCAGTGCAAGGCGCCACCCGGGAGCTGGCCCCCACGGCACTCAGGACACGGTGCGCTGGGGCCACCACAGACACGCTGGAAGGTTCTGGAACACGGACGCGGGCTGACATACCTGTGCTTCTGAACCCCATTCTCCTGAGGAGGCCTCTCCCCGGCTTGGCCGATGCCACTACTTTGGCCGGAGTCCACATCAGCCGTGCCAGGGGCCCTCTGACTGGCCTCTGAAAGCCCCCCAGAACAGCTGTCAGAGTCGAAGCCTGCACAGGACAGACAGACGGTCATCCCTGCGGCCTGAGAGATGGAGGCTGGCCTGTACCCCGCGGGCAGCACGCCTGCTGCCCTGCAGGGGACACATGCTGGCCGGTGGCGGGGCCGGGAGACTTCCCGGGTGAGCTACTGGGGGAGCCCCGCGCTCCGGGCAGTGGGCCGCAGGCCCTGCGTCTCCTGCATCCGCCCCTCTGCAGAGGACACTTAGTCCTGCTCTTCCTTCCCGTCTGTTTGGAACCACGGGACCGAGGTGACAAGTTGTTTCACCTGCCTCCCCCCACCCGGGTCCTCGCGGAGTAGCACCACTGTGCGGACAGGCTGAGCGCGCCATCCCGGGCCGTGGGGCCTGAGCTCTGCCAAGCCGCTTGGGGAGACACCTCCGGGAGAGGTCGGACGTGTCCAGGGGTCTCGGTGACACAGGTCCTGGGGCAAGGAACTGCGCACGGGACCCCAGGAGAGCAGGGCACACCAAGCCCGGGCCTTCCAGGCCGCCTGGGCCAGCAGGCCCCGGGCCGCTCCCTCACCCTCCACTGAGGGGGCTCGGTTTCATCCAGAGCGAGGGGCACATGCGCCTGGGCGGTGAGAGAGGACATGGTACTCAGCACCCCTCCTCCTGGGGTTTCCAACAAGGGATACTCGGCACCTGTCCTCCTGGGGTTGGTTGGAATTCTGGGCTGCCCGTCTGCGCACCCCAGCCCAGCCAACAGGGCCCCCGCCCCCCACCGCTGCCCTGACACGCCAGTGGCAGCTTCCCAAGGACAGGACACGCTGCTCCTTACCACGGCCGTGGGGAAGGCGAAACCAACCGGCCCCCGACCGTGGGCACCATGGGGAATGCCTCTGAAGACTAAACCTCAGCTGCCCTCTCTTAGGACCCCTGGGGTCCCAGGCCGCAATCCTCCTCAAGTCTGGGTGCAGGCCTGGGGACGGCCCTTCCGCACCGAGGGCTGGTCTGGGCCGGCCGAGCTGCGTACCCACCTGTGACGGCGTCGAAGAACTCCTCGTCCCCGTCCATCCTCGGGCAGCGGCCCGCCCGCCCGCCCGCGGTCCCTACTGGGCCACCGCCCTGGTCTCCATCGGCGGTGGGTGGGCGCCGCGCGGGGGGGGGGGGGGGGGGGGGGGGGGGGGGGGGGGGGGGGGGGGGGGGGGGGGGGGGGGGGGGGGGGGGGGGGGGGGGGGGGGGGCAGGGGGCGGAGTCCGATGGTGGCGGAGACCTGCGGGGAGACGTTTGGGATGCTCAGCTTTCAGCAGTTTCGCGGTTTGGAAACGTCTATCGAATATCCACTCATCCTTTTGTAAATCAGCCTCAACTGCATCTTAGCAGAGGGACACAGCGAGTGCGCTCGTAGCCAACGTGTGATTCCCAAAAACACGAGTGGAGACAGGGCGCCGGGCCCGTCGCGGAGCCAGCACGTCACCAGTGTCTGCAGCACTGTGTTCGTTTTACGTCGTCACCTACAGCTGTGCACAGACGATGGAACGGTTAATTTGGGACAGACCCGTGAACCGGCGTGTTTTAGTCGGCACATGGGGGCTCGGAAACTCGCGGGAACTCTGCCGAAGGTCCCCGCGGGTCCTGCTCAGAAGCAGGCAGGTGTTATAAATGGAAAATCATGCTCGAATATTTGTTTCACATCAACCCGAAGCCAGTCTCCAGTTCTGGAGGAGCTGTGAGCACAAGCTGACACCCACTTCAATTTCCTCCGAGGCGCTGAGGCTCCCCGTCCCCCCACGCAAGTCCGCGCGCCCCATCAGGAGGGGCAGCCCTGTGTAGGCAGCAGGCCACCGAAGCCACGGGTGGGCCCTGTCCCCACAGGCCTGGCTCTGACCGTGGGAGCGGCGGCAGGGGCCCCAGCTCCCCCGGAGGCACCCCCCGCCGGCTGTGGAAGTGCTTCGCAGCCTGGCACCCAGCAGCTGCAGAGCGGCTCGGGCAGCCCGCCCTGCACACACTGAGCGGCCACGTGGCGAAGCATTGAGTTCCCGCGCCTCCTTTCCTTTCTCCTCCCCACCTTCCACCTGGTCCTGGAGGCCGGCACCTTCTGGAAGCCCCGGCAGAGCGTCCCAGGCCCTGCGCCGGTGCAGTGCGTGGCGTTCTCCTCGACCCCCTGGAGGAGCCGCCCTGCCCTCCTTTGCTCCCAACTGCTCTGGGAGGACGGACAGGGTCTGGCTAAGTGGCCAGCAACTCCAGGAGCCACCCAGGGGAACCGGGCCTCCCTGGGAAAGCAGGCTGACGCCAGGACAGGGGTCCCGCTGGGCAGCTGGAAGCTGTCAGGTGATGTCGCCAGAGCCAGGGCGACCCCCAGAGGCCCCTAACAGCGGTCCAATCAGAGCGCCAACACGTGCGCCCCGCTGAGGCACGGCCACCCATCCTGTCCCGAGCTCACAAAGATGCCGAACACGCAGGGAACCGGTGGCCCCAGAGAGGCCAACACACCCTCTCGGAACCGAGTGGGCAAGGGGACACATCCAGCCGCTGCCCTGACTGTCCTGCACAGGCGGCCGGCACCACTGTGGGGCCGGATGACGAGGGTGGGGCGTGTCCCTTTACAGAAGTGACGGTGGCGAAGGAGTGGGGGGGGGGGGCGTGGCTACACGGCACCAGCCGCAGAAGCCGCCAGCCAGGCCCAGGCGTTTGCGCCTGACAGCCGCAGCGACTCCTCGCTCCCAGTCTCGCCGCGGGGCCCCCAGCTGGGGCACCGACCCAGGACGCCCCCAGTGCCTGCCTGCGCCCCACAAAGCGCCTACCACCTGCGAAGAACCCGTCGGCTCTGCCCACTGGGGCTGCGCGTCCCGCCCTCGCAGACACTGGCTCAGAACACAACGCGGCCGCCCTCCTGGGGTGACTGGCGCCCGGGCCTCACACGGCCGCCCTCACGGCCCCTTAGGAGACGGGGCCCGTCACCCTGCCAGGCAGCCGCCGGCTCCGAGCTCGCCAACCTGGGTCGCCAGGCCAGGCCAGGGAGGCGGAGGATCGCGGACGACCTTTCTCCTCTGCAGAAGTGGGCGGGACAGCCCAGCCGCGACCCCCACAGAGCGAGAAACACCCCGACAACACAGGAGCTCCGCGCCCACTCTGCAGGTTAGATACGAATTCTGAATTTGAGTTGCTGAAATAACATAAGATCTATTTAATACCTCAGAAATGCCCAGCAAGCACTAAGCAGACAGGATCTGCACAGAGAGGACTTCAACCCAGCAGACACGGCAGCAGACCTTGGTCTCACCGGGGCACAGCAGACGTTCTCCCAGACCGTGAGGCCGCCAACGCATCTCAGGAGACCTCAAAGGACAAGCCTCCCGCCCTGGCCAGGTGGCTCGGCGGGTTGGTGAACCGTCCGGGAAAATGGAAGGTTGCTAGTTCAATCCCCGGTCAGGGCGTGAATGGGAGGCACCGATGGATGCAGCCCCGACACCCGTGCCTCTCTCCCCCTGCCCTTCCTCTCTCTCTGGAAGAACGTGTCCGCAGGTGAGGGCACAGATCAGCGAATACAAGCGACGGCTGCACCTGCAGCACGTCGCCCCAGGCCGCAGTGCCCACGGCCCTGCCAAGCGCCCTCCCTGCCCTGTCCGGCACAGTGGCCACACGGTGCAGGTGCCACCAAGGGCTGGAACTGTGGCTACAGTGGAGAGAAAGTGACCACTAATGAACAAAATGTGTGCCACGGGTGGCGGGCGGGCCCCACCAGGCCCCACCCTGGACAGAGCAGCTGGGCCTCCCTGGGCAGAGGCCCTATGGCCGCACACAGCGCCCCGCCGACCCGGAGAGGACACACACACGTTCGTGACCACTCACCCGCCGGTCCACTCAGTGCCAGCGGGACGCACAGTTCAAATGCCGAGGGTGGGGGAGTGCAGGACAGCAGCCCCTTCTCCGCAGGCACCCTGTGACCCGAGAGCGGCGGAGAAACCAGACGGTCAGCAGGGCCACCGCCCTCTGCTTGTCCACCTCTGAGGAGCAGAAGCAGGGCCCTGCCCTGGCAGGTGGCGGCTGGACAACTGGGAGCCCCAGCACCGCAGCCCTGGGGCAGTAGGAAGCCCTGGGGCGTGTGGGGGGAGGCGGGGCGCGCTGCGTCCCAGGGCACCGACCCTGCCTGTGTGCCCGCTGCCCCGCCCATGGCATCCACGCAGCCGGGCAGGATGCTTCAGATGCTACCTCCATGTGATGCAGAGTCCGGTCCAAGCTCCTCGCCCTTTCGCCTGCCGCCCTCTCCCAGCCCAGGTCCTGCCTGGTCAGCTCTCCCGACTGCCACCTGCTCAGCCTCCAAACCGGTTTCCCTGTGTGGGAAAGGTGTCGTCCTGATGGAGACCTGCCCTGCTCGCTCCCAGCTACACTTCCTGGGCCCTGGGGGGGGGAGGGGGGCGGCGCGGGGCTTAAGCCAAGGTCAAGAAAATACTTGAATTTCTACACCTTCCTACAAAAGAGAGAGAGATCTGGCTGGTGTAGCTCCATGGATTGAGCGCGGGCTGCAAACCACAGGGTCGCCAGTTCGATTCCCAGTCGGGGCACATGCCTGGGTTGCGGGCCAGATTCCCCACTAGGGGGTGCACAAGAGGCAACCGCACATTGATGTTTCTCTCCCTTTCTCCTTCCCTTCCTCCTCTCTAAAAATAAATAAATAAAATCTTTCAAAAATCTATAACAGTGTTTAAAAAAAGAAATATTATTTTAAAAAAGAGACAAAAATGAAACAGAAAAAATTACAAACTTGTTTGTGTTCATTTCTCTCAGGAAAGTGACTCCGACTGCTCATTAGGTCCTCAGAAGGAGTCCCTGACCCCAAACAAGGTTGTGGCCCCACAGGGAGCCCCCAGCACCAAGGCACGCAGGGCCACCCGGCACCTCCCAGGGCCCCTCCCCCAGGCCTGCATGTCCTACAGGTCCCCCTGCAGCTGAGGACCCGCACCGGCGCCAATCCCCACGCACACACGGCTGCCAAGAAGCCGGGCGATGCTTGGAGCTGCGGCCACACAGGAGGCGACCTCCCCCTGCGCCCCGCCCGCGCCCCACAGCGGGGCCCTGACACGCAGAGCCTGATCCACCCCGAGTCCGGGACAAGATGGCCCTGGCCCTTCCCCTCTCAGCGTCCGACAGGTGCCCCGGCCAACCCCGTCACCGCTGCTCCTGAACGCACTCCTGTTCGAATTCCCAGGGCAGCGGCCAGTCACCAACGCCCACGGCAGGAGTCACGTTCCAGCCGGCCGGTGGCGCAGGTGCCAGGCTGCAGCTGACTCCTCGCGGCCGCCTGGGAGCCGCCGGTGTTTGCTCAGGGGACGCACAGCTGCTCCCTCGGTGTCAGCGTGTGCCCGCCCCGCCAGCCACTGCCACCCTGACCCTGAAGTCAGGATAACTCCCTGCAGCCGGTTCTCAGGCCACCTCTCCCCAAGCAGCCTGCACCGGCCTGGAACAAGCTTCCCGGAACCTTTTGGCACCTTTTAAGGCCACTGGTCCCGCCCTCTGGTCAAGGCCTGAGTGTGAGTCAGACAGGTCTGCCTGAGTGAGAACCACTCCGCCTGTTCCCAGGGGCCTCCGCGGTTTCTTGAAAAGACAGGAGCCAGGGGAGGGAGATGCCCAGGCCACTCCCAGACCGAACTGCGGGGCCAGGGTCAGCTCTGCCAGCACGATCCCAGGGTCCGCATCTCCACATAGCCCTGGCCCTGGCCAGGTGGCTCAGCTGGCTGGAGCGCTGCCCCATGTACCATGAGGCTGCGGGGAGTGACCCCTGGTCAGGCTCACGCTGGAGGCAGCAGATCAATGTTTCTTTCTCTCTCTCTCCCCCGCTCCTCCTGTCTCTCTCTCTCCAATCAATAAACATATCCTCGGGTGAGGATTTAAAAAAATAAAAATAAAATAACCCTGCATGACCCCACTGGCACGCACAGACAGCAAGGTGAGAGACGCCCACCGGACAAAGGTCCGCAAGGGGCCCCCGAGGGCTCCTTCCTCAGTGCGGCCCGCGGCAGGGGGCAGGGGGCGGCCTTACCAGGAGGGCCAGTGAGGAGAATGCTGATGTGCTGAACTCCTGCCCAGTGACCCTCAGTTCTTTTCTGAATTTGGAAAGAAAAGGACAGAAGCGCCATCTAGTTCATGGGCATGGCTAATGACCACTCATTTGATCACACGGTTACAAGGATTGCCACCAGCCCTCGGCCCCGTTTCCAAGGCAGGCTCGGCCCTGATCGTGCCAACACCTGACACGCACTAGGAAAAACACCGTGGAAAGTAAAAATTATAGCAGAGACACCATTTAGCCACTGTCCATGGGAACCGCAAAAAGTGTCTGACTAGTCCCTGAAATCTTAACTCTTAGGATTCACCTATTTCTTAAAACTCAGCCATGTTCACACACGGACTTCCCCTCCGTCTCAGTGAGCTGAAAATCAGCCTCGAAGTGTGCTGGGTTTGGGGTCACGCCTGGCTCCCGACAACGACTGCTAATCGCCACACCAACACCCTCCGGCAGGCAGTGCACCCTGCTGGCGGCCTGCGCCCAGGGCCCATGGCTGCAGGACAGCGGGTCCCCACGGCCCTGGGGCTTCTCCTGGCACAGCCTCGCTCGAGCATGCACCAGGTTAAAGTGTTGCAGTCACACACAGTGACACGCAAACCCGCTTCCCGCAGGCTCCCTCGGCCCCACTTCTCAACTGCACTGCGTGTAAGAGTCACTGTCAGGTGCGGTCAATTTCCACACGCCCAGGTCGGCGGCCGCAGGTGTGTTGACACCCAGGGCGACACCAGACCCTCGCCCTCACCTTTCCTCACCTGCGGTCCGCTCAACAACCCACATGGTGGGCCTTGGAGACGAGAGCAGCCAGGTCACCCCCCTTTTCCAAGTTAGAGGGTGGGGGGCCAGGGCCCCAGAGCCCCGGCCTCACTCTCCCCTCTGACCCCCAGAAGGAGCCTTAACTCTCCAACGGAATGTTTTGTCACCTCGAGACGTAAGCCCGGCACGCCTGTACCCGCCAGGGCCCCGCTCCCAGGAAAGAGGGGCCTGGGCTCCTCACAGGGGGCACTGTTGGCCAGAGAGGAAAGTACATAACGTGTTTCAAAACTTTCCGCACCAAAAAGAAGTGTTACTTTTGTAATGAGCCGGATGTAACATTTCCAATTGAGTGGCTT